>CM076689.1:42666996-42921996 GCA_038501925.1 Xenopus petersii | reverse complement strand
GCATCTTATACCTTAATACCCATTCAAAAAGCTTTCCTACCACGAACATCAAACTAACTATAGTTTGAGAATGGGATCCCTTTTTTAATAGAGATACCACATTAACACTATGCCAGTCTCTTGGAGCCAAACCAAACCTCAATGAATCCTAAAAAATGAAGTAAATAGGTTTGGCAATCACAGAGCTAAGCTCATTTAGTACCCTTGGATGAATACCATCTGTTCCCAGGCTTTTGTTTATCTTTAATGTTCTAGTCTCTTTTGATTTCCTCGTGTGAACAATGTATCATTAGATGTATTACTGGAATTGGGACTATTAAGAAGGAAACCTTCCTTAGTTGTTTCCTCATTTGTGTAGACAGATGAAAAATAACAGTTCAGAATCTCTGCTTTTTCTCTGTTCTCATCGACCAACTGACCACTCTCACATTAAGGATCCCACCCCACTTCCTGCTTCATTTATTTAGTGATTTACATATTTAAAAAATAATTTTGGATTCATTTTAATCTTTATTGCAGTACCCTTTTCTATCTCGATTTTAGCTTCTCTGATCACTTTTTTGCATGATTTATTGGCTTCCTTATACTTGACAAAGGTTTTGGTTGTCCAGGTTAACTTGAAGGTATTAAAAGTACGTCTTTTCTTTCCAACCGCAACATCAAGTTTGGTTTTGTGACGACTTTCCTTGCTTACAAGGGGAATACACCGACATGTATATTTATTAAGCAGCATTTTAAAGACATCCCATTTTTGTTCTGTGTTTAGCCTTTCCCAGTTAATATGTTGCATATTTAAGTCTTCATTTGCTCATGGACTATACGCAGTGTTGGACTGGCTTGCCAGGATAGCGGCTCCTCTTTACTTGATCATCTGCTATACCTTCCACAGTGGAAAAGTTCTTAGCTATTACTACCACCAGAATATTGTTGGCTGTACCAGTTTTTACTATCACTTTTAGGTCCCTAATGGTAAATAATAATGATTTTCTGGATAATAGTTATTGTGGTGGCTACAGACCTTAGACGAATACCCTCTATGCTCAAAACCCCTTTTGGGACAGACATAATTATTCTTGCACATAATTATTACTCTCACTGTAAGTAACAATTATTGCCCATCTGGCACAGGCATCATAAATACTAAAAGAATGCAACTGGAACATTTGAATTATTGCTTTGAAGCTTCTGAAGTCTGGTTGTGATTCCAATGTCCTTGATGCTACTGGGTCAATGAAAGAAAGAGCATTTCTGCACTAAGCAAGAAACACTGCGGCTCAAACAATTACAGAGACAGTTTTTAAATCATTTTAACAGAAAGACACACAGGGAAAAAAGCAGAAAATCGTCACTTATTGTTCTATCTATTGCATTCAACATTTTGAGAATTGTTGACGAGATCACAGGCATTGAGAGCAAGGAGAGGAAGACAGTACATTCAGAGCACTCATTTAATTATGTCCCTGTGCTATGGAAGGTTCACCGCTAAAGCACTCAGCTTACTGGGGAAGTCAGAGAATGTTTTCTTTTGTAGTGGAAAATACATGTATTTTTCTCCCTTAGTAATGTAAGTGACTGACATTATTTAGCCATAACAATATCAACAGAAAAAAGTTAGTGGCGTAGTTGGAGCCTAGCGGTTTAAGAAACTGTGTAGCAAAATATAAATTAGCTTTAAGTCCTGAGGGCTGCATTCTTAAAGTGTGATAAAAGTTCTCATTTAGTTAAATCTCTATGGTTTTATGTCTGCCTCCGGCATGTGCACCAGATACAGTAACATCATTACTATTTAGGTCTCTTTATATTAAAGATGTATTTATGCTTTTTAGTCACTGCAGTAGATTTACTCCATAGCTGGCCATGCATGGAGTTAGGTGGCTGACCAAGTTGTTAGGATATTTATTTATGTTTCAATTAACTCTTCGATCATCACTCTGGACTAAAAATTATGAGGCTCATCAGTGTGTGAGGAAGTGAAAAGAAAATTTATTAGGCCAGCTACATCTGTCAGAATTGGTATCAACCTATATGTATCTAGTATAATCGTTAGGACATACAGAAAATTAAATGTGCATTGTTATGGTATGCAATTTCAATGTAAGGTAGGCTGAATGCAACCCCCAGTAGAGTCCTGCAGCGGGTCGGGTACCCGCGGGTTACCCGCAAAAACCTGCGGGTAGAAGTTCCGGGTGTGGGTATAGATGCGGGTCGGCGGTTCTGCAGGTCAGGCCGCGGGTCTTCTCAATAGTGATTTTTAATCCTTTTTTCTGATCATGCCTACTTCCGATGATGTCACTTCCGGTTTACAATGACAGCACTTCCTGATTCTTGATGGTAAGTGGGTCACGGGTCCCGGTTGCGGATAAGGTACTTGCGGGTCGGGTAACAGGTTCAAGCAGGTAAGAATGCGGGTCTGGGTGGCGGGTTGGGTACGTGTTCCAGAAAAACGACCCGCGCAGAACTCGAACCTATAGTTGTAGTCAGGAGCCATCTTGCATTAGTGGTCTTCTAAACATATGCCACTCAGCCTTCTTTGTAGTAAAAATTCAATCCAAAAAGCAGTGCCTTGGTGGGACTCTAAATACATTGTCAGCGTCATCCAGCCTACACTGCACCTATCTTGCTGATAGTTGGTGTACCGGCTAAAAAGAAGCTGCATCCAAGGTAATGGAGCTTTTTGAGATATTCTGTTGTTTATGTACTACCCATTTGGCAGCATCAGTTGTATCCATCTGTACTCTGTCCCACGAGGTGATTACATATGTCCATATCACTGGGATAAATGCCAGTTATATTATAATGTATTGGTGATAACAATAATTTGTAGGTGTTACACATTAAAAAGCAGCTCTAATGGAATGACTTTTTTGAATCTGTGGGAAGTTGATAAATCGTTGCATAATTATTTGGCAGTTAAATCTGCTTGTTCATTTGCCGTAGGTCTCTGTATTAAAACAAAATGACGACCATACAGATTTGATTTCCCCAATTGCGGGAATAAACAAAGCCACTACCATTTTTAACATTTGTAATTCTTTTTGTCAGAATGCATATTTGAAGAGTAACTGATTTGGAGCGGATAAATCAAAGCTTGTTAGGGAGCTTCCCAAGTTGAGTTCTCCACTCTTTAATTGGAGGACCCCCAACTGCTGCCAATTTCTTCAGTAAAAAGGAGGGCTTCATACTAGGAACATCAGGATTAGCTTTGTGATATCCCTCCAGTACCATTAGCACTTCATGCAAGCCAACAGCAGAAGCATGAAACATAGGACCCCCTCTATGCTTAGGCCATCCATAGCCATTGTTGTATATTACATCAATATCTTCAGGGCCGGAAGCGATACCATCCTCCAGGACCCTGAATCCTTCATTTATGAGAGCATATAAGCATCGTTGTAGAATCTGCTCTGGATTTATAGCTTGCTGTTTTATGTGATATGTTTTTCTGTACTTATCCAAGAAGTCCCTGATCCAAGGATCAGGGCGTGCATTTCTGCCACCAGGTTTTTCATATTGGTACCAGCCTTTACCACTTTTCTGCCCAAACCTGCCCAACTCGCAGAGCATGTCTGCAAGTGGGCAGTATCTTTTACCTTCTCGCTGCCTTGCAGGAGTTCCTGGAGGAACTCTGGAACCTGTTAAGCCCTTCTCCATTCTGGATCTCCAACCCACATCCAGCCCAGCCAAATCCATCATACGGAATGGCCCCATGGCAAAGCCGAATTCCTCGAGTGCTTGATCTACTTCTTCAGGATAGTAACCTTCTTCCAACAGATAATTTGCCTGATCAACATATGGACCCAGCATTCGGTTTCCAACAAAAAGAGGGCAGTTTCCAACTAGTACAGCAACTTTACCCAAGGTTTTTCCAAGGCTCATGGCTGTGGCAATGGTGGTGGGTGAAGTGTGACGACCTCGGACCACTTCCAAGAGTCGCATGATATTGGCAGGGGAGAAGAAATGAGTGCCAATTACTAGTTCAGGACGGTGTGTAACTGAAGCAATTTCATCAATGTTGAGGCCTGAGGTGTTAGTACACAGGAAAGCATCAGGCTTCATAACTGATGAGAGCTTACGGAATACATCTTTTTTCAGGTTCATATTTTCATAAACAGCTTCAATAACCAAATCCACCTCTTTAAGATCTTCAAAATTTAATGTGAAGTGAACAGAACCCAGTCCATTTCCATCTGGTGAACTACTTCCTTGCTTTTTTAGCTTCTCAGCTTCTCTTTCCAACAAACCATTTACAGCCTTTTTCCCCAAATCGAGTTGCTTTGTATCTTGTTCCAGGGCAATAACAGGAATATTTGCCTTTGAGAGAGAAGTGACTATTCCTCTTCCCATTGTCCCCAGTCCTGCAGAGGAAAATGATAGATTAGGATTTTAACTCTCAGTAATACAAGATGAAATAAGTCATTTGGAGCATAAATAAAATGATGCTATATTGTTTGTAATGATACTCAGAACTGGAGATGTCTTGTAGTCTTTTCTTTTCTTAAAGGAGAAGGAAAGGCTAAAATTAAGTAAGTTTTATCAGAAAGGTCTATATAAATACACCAGTAAACCCGCTGTTAAAAGAACCATCACATTTGTTTCTTCTATTGTGTACACATGGACTTTTGTATCAGACTTCCTGTTTTCATCTTAAACCTCCAGGGCACGGCTTTGAGCATGCTCAGTTTGCTCCTCTCTCCTCCCCTTCCTGCTGTAATCTGAGCACAGAGCTATGAGTGAGCAGGGAGAGACTCAGGCAGGAAGTTATGTCACACCAAGCTAATATGGCAGTTGCTATCCTAAACAAACAGAGAACACTTCAAGATCTGTTTACTCAAGTATGGTAAAGCATCCTGCAGAATGAATATAGAGTTATAGCTTGTACTATTGTGGCTAATCTATTGACAATAAACTGCTTCAGTAGCTTTCCTTCTCCTTTAACTCATTGACTCACGGGGATAAAATGCATACAATCCTAGATTATTGCACATTTTCCAGAAGGAAATGAATTTGAGAAATAAAAGTAAAGGAAATTTTCTCTTAAAACATTCTATATGGGCACTGTAGAAAAAGGTTATAGACGTCAGGTTAAATCCTCTAAAATTCCAGGAAACTCTGCAAGTTGACTTTCTGGATTATATGAATTTGTGGTGCCTTCAACACACTAAAATTCACTTTAAATGCTGAACCAGTGAAAGTTGTGGGGGTAATTTACTAACTCATAGCAACCAATCAATAATTAGCTTTGTCTGAATTACTACACATTGCTATTAGTAACTGCACTAGCGCAGTCCCGCACCTGTGTTAATAAAAGAGCCCTATAGTGTCTATTTACTAACACTCACACCAAGATATTTTTCTAATTTTAAGTATTTGTTCAATTTTATGTTTAGTTGAGTAATATGGTGGAATGGTAGTGCTGAGTAACCATAATGGAAATAATTGTAATTCTGTGGTCAACGCCGTTATTCAGCACGAATAATATGTGACTGTGCACTTCAGTACTGGCTAAGACAACAGTTCTACTGGCACAACAAACAAAAAACTGTAAGCCAGGAGGAAAACAGAATCCGGTGATTAATCAAATTAAAAAAGCTTCCACAGACAAACATTCATTTATCACAGAATATGAAAAATGAATATCGTTATTACATCTGAGAGATGACAAAGCTTCCATAAACTTATTCATATGCAAGTGCAAACAAAGTTCTCTATGGCTCTTATAGCTTTGTGCGCTTTGTTTGCATTGTCAAGATAAACAAGACATAGCATTTCGTGAGAGTTCACTCACATACGAATTGACTTCATATGACCTATGCAAACTGGCTTTTCACCAACACACTCAAATGAGACCACCTTATGAAAAGTTTGAGAAAGTCCCAGGACCAAAGGACACCTCTCCCCTAATATATCATCCAAGCCTGACTCTTGCCTTTCCTTGTCGATTCATGGTCGCACACAAAGTCAAAAGCTATTGTCAACATTGTCCACTTTCTTTCTGTAGCAAATGAGAAACCACTTGCTTCTGCCATAATCTTCTCTCACCTAAACCACTGTACTCTTCTGCTAGCTGGACTCCTAAACTTTTACCTTGAATGCTTCTTTTTCATAACAAGCAACTCTTTTTAGTTGCTACTCAGGTTGCCATCTTTTGCAACTGGTGGATGATGTGGGGGCAGACAGAGGGCTCAAAATGGGCAGAGCTATGAAGCAAAGGGGGCAGAACTATGATGTAAAAGTGCTGTGACATTGGTGGCCAAAGTGCGGAGTAGACAGGGTAAAAGAAGTAATGGGTATATATAGACAAACTGAATCGTAATTCCCAATAAAGTTTCTCTTGGAGGCACTAATCAGTTAACTGCAGTGTCGGACTGGGCCGGCGGGAAACCGGGAAAAAACCCGGTGGGCCCCGGCCCTCTTGGGCCCCCGCCGGCCCAGTCCTAGATTGGCCCCCGAACGGCAATTAAAGTTGATCGGCGCTGTTGCGCATGCGCGCGTTGGGTCTGACGTTCAGGCATGCGCGCATTGGGCCTGACGTTCAGGCATGCGCGCATTGGGCCTGACGTTCGCGCATGCGCACAAGTTTTTGCGCATGCGCACAGGGCCCCGAGGTTCACAACCCGGTGGGCCCCGACTGCGCCAGTCCGACCCTGGTTAACTGTATTGCCTGTGCCCTGAGAACTAGTTTATTTTTAAATTCTTACAAAAAGCAAACCTGTGTGCATCTAGTGTCATATTGACAAATAACTTTAATTATCGAAAAAGTTTTAGAAATTTGTTTAGATTTTCCTTTCATTAGTCTTTTTTGTATTATCAGTTTCCCTTTATTCAAACCAAAGTTTTAATCAGACTATTTAAAAATATAGTGGAGAATAGAAAGATTCCCAGTTACAACTGTAACCTAATTTTGAACATGACCAGTTCAATGAGACAAGAAGCACTGCGCCCATGCCTATTAGGTACAAGAAATGGCATGTGCATTGCTGGAGAGAAGTATTTAAAGGCAAACTAAAGCTTAACTAAAGAAGTAGGGTTGATATATTGTAGATCATGTTTTGTGCTTCTGTACCAGCCCAAGGCAACCACAACCCTTTTAGCAGTAAAGATCTGTGCCTCCAAAGATGCCCCAGTAGTTCCCCATCTTCTTTTCTGCTGATTCACTGCACATGCGCATGCTCTGTGCTGCTGTCACTTACTGAGCTTAGGGACCAACTCAAAATATGCAATACACAGAACTCTTGGTTTATAAATGCTAATACTGTATACATCTATCTATCTATCTATCTATCTATCTATCTATCTATCTATCTATATAGTCAAATACAAGAGTCCTCTGCACTCAACCCATTATCAATATATTTAAGACAGCGACGTTTGTGCATACTGCTACTGAAAAATGCCTTACCCTTTAAACAAAACAGGGATTGTTTGTCCATATATTGCAATATATTTAATGTATTTGACTATATGTATTATATGGTCACAGCCTCATTGCACCCCCGCCTATTGGTTTTAAATGGCATTTTTCAGTAGCAGTATGCACAAATGTCGCTGTCTTAAATATATTGATAATGGGTTGAGTGCAGAGGACTCTTGTATTTGTCTATATGTATTTTCTGGTCACAGCCTCATTGCACCCCCGCCTAATAGTTTTAAAAAATAGTGGTGAGCACAAATTTCCCTTGATTGTTATATATATATATATATATATATATATATATATATATATATATATATATATATATATATATATATATATATATATATACAAACACACATATATATATATATATATATATATATATATATATATATATATATATATATATATATAATAAACTTACCTATAACAGCTGCTGTACGAACTGGACAGGGTCTTACATTGTCCCATCTCTCGCCTGAGGGTAGTGTCCACTTGCCGACATATATATATATATATATATATATATACAAACACACATATATATATATATATATATATATATATATATATATATATATATATATATATATATATATATATATATATATATATATATATATATATATATAAATAATAAACTTACCTATAACAGCTGCTGTACGAACTGGACAGGGTCTTACATTGTCCCATCTCTCGCCTGAGGGTAGTGTCCACTTGCCGACATTTCTCTCAGCGAAGAAAGCATACTGTTGGGCTTGAGGTTGACCTGTAGCCCAGAGAGATGCAAACAGCTGACTTTCCTTCTCTATGCCTCGCTGATAAGGAAGTTGTGCTGAGGCTCTTACAGCATCAATACAAGCCAGCGGTGCTTGTGCTCCACGGAATTGTCTCTTTGCTTTTTCTAATGCAGTGTCCAAGAAGGCATCAACATTGATATTGTACTGAACAGTGTTGGTGCTCAGTCTTCTACTGGCCAATGGTTTTCCTAAGAATTAAAAAGAAAAACAGATGACAAACACTTTTTTAGAGGCAAATGAACAGCTCAATGCTGTGATTTAACTGTAGAGCAGACACTGAGATGGGATGAATAGGTTATTGAAAATGCCTCCAATGCATATCTAAGCTTTCATCCTGAACATGGCCCTCAGAGACTTATTGGTAGAACAACATGGCATGCGGTCTACACCACCAAACATGCACATACCACATTTCTTTTCCAACCTCTTAGCTTCTTCTACAATCCTTAAATGAGAATTCAACCTGTTCATAAAAAAACCTGTACCCCCACCCCAGGTAGACCCCCCCTCCCTCCTCCCCCCAGGCTAACTACCCCCCCCCCCCGGGGAGATGCCCCATACTCCATACTTACCCCTCAGCGCAGATTCTTCCAGCGAAAATCCACGCATCCATCTTCCGGGTCCTCGGTATGCTGACTGAGAGATCGGAAATTTACGTGTAATTTCGTGCATGCGCAGTTGTTGCAAACCGGCAAACTGCTCCAACTGCACATGCACAGAATTACCGATCCGGTCAGCTTACAGAGGATGCGGAAGATGGACGCGTGGAACTCCGCTGGAAGAATCTGCACCGAGGGGTAAGTATGGATTTTATGAACAGGTTGAATTCTCCTTTAAAGGAGAACTAACAAAGCATAAGCACCAGTTTTACCAGTGCAGCACAACTGTACATTATTTTTGTATTAGTTAAAGACACTTTAATTTTTTGTTGTTACGGTTCCTTTAACTTGCAATGCTAAGGTTGAGCTTATTCTTTGACACAAATGTTTACCTTGTACCTCTTAAGCTGTATACATGAATTTGTTCTCATTACTTTTTCTATGCAGGCTATGCCGAAATGGGTAACTATGATTGTCAGCGAGGGCCTTTGAAATGTAGCTAGCTCTAGTAAGCTTAATTTTAGGACTGATTTATATCCTCCAGTCTTGTACCATGACATTTTCACCATGAATCACTTTAAGATGGAGTGAAACGCCATCCCTTTGTTAAAATTTAGAGCAGGCTGAAGCCCTTTGCTCTATTGGTCCAAGCAAAAGCAACCTCTTGTGACTTGTATTATATCAATTCAAATATATCTTTACAATATATATCAACTCTGTATATTGCTGTGACCTTTAAAGACAGACATGGAAAGAGGTGATATTGCTGCTAGTTGTGGTCTTTAGGTTTCTTATGTAAATTAAATTAAAAGCAAACACATACTTATGTTGCTGGATCATTTAAAAAATATTATTATTAACCAAATAAATTGTTGTCTTGTTTAGGCCTTCAGTGCTCTGGTGAGTATGTTGTAGATCGCAGATAACACTCATACATTGACTGTGCAAGTTATTGGCCAACAAATCAATTTGTCAAACTTTACAATACAGTCTGCTGTGAATTTTAATTTTCATAACCCTTGATGTATATACATGCTTATGGGATGTGTAGGATGAGTTATCCAGAAACCCGTTCTACAGAAAGCTCCGAATTACGGCATGGCCCATAGACTCCCTTATAATGAAATAATACAAATTTTTAAAAATTATTTCCTTTTTCTCTGTAATAATAAGTTAGTACATGGTACTTGATCCAAACCAAGATATAATTAATCCTTATTGGAAGCAAAACCAGCCTAATGTTTACATGACTTTCTAGTAGACTTAAGGTATGAAGATCCAAATTACAGAAAGATCCGTTACCCAGAAAACCCCAGATCCTGAGCATTCTGGATAAGAGATCCCATACATACTAATGCCATGGTGACCATAACATGCATTCTAAAAATAATACCCAGCTAGTAAATAAAAAAAAGCATTTCAGTAGTCACCCCTCCTCTAGAATGTAAGTGTTTGCTAACCCCATCATTCTGTTCTGTTTTAAGCAGAAGGAAATCATTTATTATACTGGCAGATTGTGGTAAATCTGATCACATTTATTATGGAGTCTAGTAGGAGGAGGGAGTGAGTGTAAAATGTTTGTTTTCTTAACTGTAAGCAAAACACATTTTAAGCTAACACTATTTCATGGGCTCATGCGGAGCATAGATGTTACCCAGAATGCTCAGGACCTGGGTTTTCCAGACAAGGGGTCTTTCTGTAATTTGGATCTTAATACCTTATGTTTGCTAAAAAATAATTTCAACATTAAATCCCAAAAAGATTGTTTTTGCTCCTATACGGATTCATTTTATCTTTATATGTTTATGAAGCCTGCCTGCTTCCCTTAAATGGGAAAACATTTTTTTTTTCAAAATGAATCAGTTAATAGTGCTGCTCCAGCAGAATTCTGCACTGAAATCCATTTCTCAAAAGAACTAACAGATTTATTTATATTCAATTTAGAAATCCGACATGGGGCTAGACATATTGTCAATTTCCCAGCTGCCCCAAGTCATGTGACATGTGCTCTGATAAACTACAATCACTCTTTACTGCTGTACTGCAAGTTGGAGTGATATCACCCCCCTCCCTTCCCCCCCCCCCCCCAGCAGCCAAACAAAAGAACAATGGTAGATAGGGTTGCCATCTGGCCGGTATTTTACCAGCCTGGCTGTAAAAATTATGGCTGATCCCTATGTTAATAATAGGGAAAAAATATAAATATATAGGAAGGCCGGTATTTTTTTTCCAGAAAAAGTGGCAACCCTACTGGTATATCTAAGAACAACACTTAATAGTAAAAACTCATGTCCCACTGAGACTCCTTCAGTTACATTGAGAAGGAAAAACAGCAGCCTGCCAGAAAGCATTTCTCTCCTAAAGTGCAGGCACAAGTCATGTGACCAGGGGCAGCTGGGAAATTGACAAAATGTCTAGCCCCATGTCAGATTTCAAAATTGAATATAAAAAAATCTGTTTGCTCTTTTGAGAAATGGATTTCAGCACAGAGTTCTGCTGGAGTAGCACTATTAACTGATGGGTTTTGAAAAAAACGATGTTTTCCGATGACAGGATCCCTTTAACATTTGATTTCTCAGTATCATCATATCATAAAATGTTTTTCTAGGAGTCCTCCACCAAAAAACAAGTGTTTATTGGATTATGGAAAAAAATTTGATTCTAAGGAACTTTTCAATCTATATTAAGACAATTTTAATGGATTTTAAAGGGCGTGTCAACTTTTAGTTTGTCATTTAGGGGCAGATTTACTAAAGGGCAAAGTGACTAACGTTAGCGAAAATTCGCCACCGTGACGTAATTTTGTTACTTCGCAGGCGTAACTTCGCTAGCAAAGGAGATAGACTCTAGCGGTAATTTGCTCCCTTAAGCCTGGGGAAGTTGCGCTCTGGCGAATTGACGTAACTACTTAAATTCACTAAGATGCGGATTTTACTGAACGTTACCTCTTGCGCCAGACTTGCTTTCGCCACCTCAGACCAGGCCAAGTGCAATAGAGTAGATAGGAGTTCCTCAAAAAATAGTTGAAAATTTTTCTAAGTCCCAAAAAACACTGGCACTTTTTCATTTTTCAGGGTGAAAGGCTGAAAAAGATCCTAGCATATGGCATACAAACTATACACTGAGCTCATGTGTAGGGGAATATAACAACTCTATTTTATTTTATTAAGGTTTCCCTGGCTTGTGTAATGTAATGTATTTGCTGCAACATATACGTCCATTCAACTTTAACTTCCCACCATATGCAAATAAGGCAACGCTAGCGCAACTTCGCTTCGCTTGCCGCAGTAACGCTAGTGCAACTTTAAGCGAAGCGGACGCTTTGTGAATATACGAATCAGAAGAAAATTCACTGGCACACAGGTACTGCTAGCAGGGTAAACCCTTGCTGATTTATTGAATGATTTGCAGCATGCAACGTTTCGGGGTAACCCCCTTTATCAAAAGTTGATAAAGGGGGTTACATTGCTGTGCATCAGGGATTATCCTAATTGAAGGCCAGGGTGTGCGAGTGCAACTCGATTATTTTCCGCTTAGTGAATCTACCCCATAGTGTCCTGTTCTTAGCAACTTTTCCAGGCCCGGGCCTACGACGGCAAAATAGGAGGCACTTTGTGAGGCGCACTGGGGACGCGCAGCTCCCGGAGAGAGTGCTGGAGGGCAGGCGCTAGGACCACATAGCCTAGGGCAGGCATGTCCAAAGTCCAGCCCGCGGGGCAATTGCGGCCCGTTTTCAAATTTACAGCGGCCCTCAGCCTCCATCATGAAATTAATAATAATGTGGCCCCCCAGCACAGTGCAATTAGGAATCGTGTAGCCGTAGCAGTAATATTTGGGCACATTAGTGAAATGATCTGCCACTTGGTCTATACTGCTGCCTGTGTGCTGAAGGTGTTAGTAATAGACAAGTACTGGCATATAGTGATGCCCCACTCTCACATACTTCTGACGGTGCAATAGACATACTGACGTGCCAGTACAGTAAAGTAAAGTAAAGAAGTATGTGAGAGCAGTGCATCACTATGTGCAAGTACGTGTCTATTACTAACACCTATTGCCGGTATAAATTTTAAAAATGGCCCGCGGGCCGGATTTTGGCCTACTATATAGGCTCTCTAATATTCATATTCCAGTCTATCATTTACACCACTGCCTGGTTGCTAGGGTAAACTGGAACTAGCAACTTGATATCTGCTAAAATCTAAACTGGAGAACTACTGAACAGAAGTTAAATAATTCAAAAAATGAAACAAAAAAAAAATGGAAAATCAAAATCAATTGCAGATTGTCTCGGAATATCACCGCCTGCATCCTAGATTCAAAGGTATACTACTCACAGACATGAATCAGTCCCATTAAATCTGTGTATTGATCCAGTTACACCAGTGTTTGGCTCTCGAGTCAATTTAAGAAATATTTTCGCAGAAACAGCAATGAACTCAAGAGCTTCACATGTTTTATTTACTTATTTTGCCTACCCCAAGATAAAAAGCAAAAAGTCAAAATTTGGCAAAAATAATCAGTAAAGATGGAATTTGCCATCACCCTACTAATTATTGCTGTGCAGAACCCTTCTTTTACTTTGCTAGTGTCCTCCCTGGCTCGCTGCATACCTCCATTCATTTCTCTCTATGGTGTGCAGTAGTCAATTTTGAGCACATTTATAACCCAAGAAGCTGAGAGATGACATGTGGAACCATCCCTTTCATCTGCTGCAATTTAGGGAAGGCCAATGAAAGAAAGGATTTTGAATTGCTCTGCTTAGCACTAAACACAATCTCATTTGAAGACTGCAGCTCTGCCCAGTCCTTCTGTCCTTAGGAGAGAAATAAGCAGCATGTAAGCATCACAAGATGTTCTCAGTCAGCTCCCCAAACACTCTTACTAGCTCGGAAAAGTTTTAGCTGGGCAGGCAGAAAAGTGCTTGATGTCTAGGAAATCAGAATTACTTGGGGCTTTACTATTTGGCTGGAAACAAATGGAAATAACAAACAACAGAGATCTAATGGTAAGAGTGTCACTGTACTGATCCATGCAGTAAGCTCCATTGTACAGGAATAATCATCAGTCCAGCTTCAGTCAGTACCAAACAGCTACTATCCATCACCTCTCAGATTAATTTGCTTTCAATGATATCTGCTAAAATCTAAACTGGAGAACTACTGAACAGAAGTTAAATGATTTAAAAAAATGAAACAAAAATGAAAAATCAAAATCAATTGCAGATTGTCTCGGAATATCAGCTACTATCCATCACCTCTCAGATTCATTTGCTTGCAAGAGACTAGTGCCTTAAAGCACTGATGATCCCTATCGCGGGTTATGGAGACTTTATGGGCAGATTTATAAAAATGTAAGATTAGAACTAATCTCAAATTCATCAACTTTAAACTAATTCCTTTTGGATTTGTAGAATTGTATTTATCAAAAGGCAAACTCGCATTTTTACCTATAAATATGATTCTAGAAAGGGTGACTATTTCTGTTGAGCTCTAATCTCGCCATAAATTTGCCCCTTAGCTGCCACAAAAATAATCTGTATTGTATAGCATCTATACTGTACAATTTAACCCCCAATGACTTTAATAGCTTACCCCATGACTCAGGCCTGCACTCCACTTCTTTCAATATCAAGCCGACTGGGAATAGATTATGGCAGAGTAATTGGCCGCCATGTGCTCAGAATTACTCTGTGCCAGGTCTTGTCCAAAGAATTTGGGTCTTAAAATGATTCAAGGCTGGTGGAAAATTTAAAAAGTGGAGCACCAGCCAGAGATATGAAGTAAGCAATAAAGTCACTAAGGAGTGCCTAACACACTGACAACACCCCCCCAGTTAATATCTGCACCCAACAGACATACTTTCCAGCCCTCTCACTGCCATGGGCATCCCTGGGGAAAACAACCATTTCCCTGGTAATTATTTTTAAAGGGATACCGTCATGGGAAAACATGTTTTTTTTCAAAACACATCAGTTAGTGCTGCTCCAAAAGAATTCTGCACTGAAATCCATTTTTCAAAAGAGCAAACACATTTTTTTATATTCAATTTTTAAATCTGACATGGGGCTAGACATATTGTCAGTTTCCCAGCTGCCCCCAGTCATGTGACTTGTGCTCTGATAAACTTCAGTCACTCTTCACTGCTGTACTGCCAGTTGGAGTGATATCACCCTCTCACCCCCCCCCCAGCAGCCTAACAACAGGACAACAATGGGAAGGTAACCAGATAGCAGCTCCTAACACAAGATAACAGCTCCCTGGTAGCTAGTAAAAGCCAAGTCTCGCTGAGACTGATATAATAGCCTGCCAGAAAGTAGTTCCATCCTAAAGTGCAGGCACAAGTCACATGACTGGGGCAGCTGGGAACTGACAAATATGTCTAGCCCCATGTCAGATTTCAAAATTGAATATAAAAAAAAATCTGCTTGCTCTTTTGAGAAATGGATTTCAGTGCAGAATTCTGCTGGATCAGCACTATTAACTGATGCGTTTTGGAAAAAATATGTTTTCCCATGACAGTATCCCTTTAAAGTATTTATCAGGGAAGTAAAAAAGGACCAAAAAAGCACAGGAGCAGCTGGCTTTATTGGAAGCTTGAACCTCTCTCTTGGACAGATTCAGGGAGGGGAGTTTGATTCCGTGGCAACTCGTGTGACCCTGGACAAGTCTCCTATTCTTCTGGCATCCTAGCATACTTAGTGCACCTATCAGGGTCACATTGATTGTTGTAATAGAAGTGATTCGGTTGAAGTGTTAGTATACAGCCTAAACTTTGACATAAAAGGCTCAGTAAAGTGCATCCTATGCAAGCAGTGTGTTTTGTTTTTTGCTGCAACATCTGTCTCTCTCCTTCCTTTGAATATACAACATAACTCGACATGCAGGCGTCGCGTTGGATGGACAGAAATAAGGTTAGTAATGGAAATGTCAGATGAAGTCGCAGCGTTGATCCGACGCGACACGACTGACGGATGCAGCATCTGCATCCGACAGCCATGTTGCGTTGGATCAACGCTGCGACACCATCCGACAATGCATACACTTACCTTACTTCCATCACATCCGACTTGATGGCTGGGTTTTTGTGCAGTGCGTCGGAATGTGCCGAAAACGCCGTCTAGTCCTACCCGTATACATTGACTTTCCAGACCCCTCCCTCACCTGTTGCTGGATGAGAGTGAGAGGCTTCAGATACTGACTTAGTCAGCTGCTCCTGCCTTGTTCATTTTGTATTACCCCAAATAACTGATTTGGTTACGATAACACATTGGCGAATTTTGTGCACATGTATTTCAGGTGTCAGGGCCAGTGTAGATAACAAGGAAACAGCTGTCAGTAAATAAGGGCTAATCTAAGTGAGCGCGTTTATCGGATGGCATCAGTTCAACAAAACGAATCCAACAAGTTGGTTGTAGTCTCATGGGTCAAAATATAATGGGGCAGATGCTACTACATATAACATTTTCCATCAGACACAACATGACTATTGGACGTGAACACTGCATGCTGCATCTTCATTAGACAAGACAAGATAAAAATGGATGGTGTCAGAAAGATTTTTTTTTTCCTCATTGAAATACATTGACTGTTGCATGTAAACGCATGAACAAAAGACTCCAGACAACTTTATCTGATCCGACTTTACATTGTAGCCTAGGGGGATAAGATTTTGCAGCATTTTACAAAATCTTGTTGCATGGTGTTGCATGGCGGATCAGATAAAAGCTTAAGGGCAGAGACATGCGTGGAGATTCAGGGAGATTAAGGGAGGCACTCCACTGTGCGGCTCGAGCCGACAAAATGCATGCGACATGTCGGATGTTCTGAAGGAGAAATTGCAGGTGAGAACTACATTTATTCGACTGTCGGATGAAAACTTGTTGCGTTTTAGTTGCCCAAAGAAGAGGCAATCTGTCGCCGGGCGACTAATCTCCCTGAATTTCCATGTGTGTCTCTTCCCTTAAACTAAGTGGAAAAGAGCTATTAAGCAAGGCAGAGGGAGAAACGCTACAAACCAAAGCAAAATCCTCAATGTATTTGATAAAAGTATTTGCTTTACAAAATACTGAACTGGATTCCCAACATTGTCACATTAAAAATTAATGTTTATAGCATTTACCGGTATGTCACAAATTCCCATTTATGCCTTTTATCACTATGAAGCAACCACGTAAAAAAACCTTTATCATAATGCTTCAACAGAGATAGCCAAAAACTGCAAGGCAGCAGATTTGCTACAAAAGAAAGTAACAGAACATCCAGCATGGCTTGTAAAATACCACAACTAATAGATCATCATCTTGCTTAAAATGGTACCTCAAGACAATGGCAATCTACTTACTGAGCAAATATACCATTAATGTCTCTTTGAAAACAGTTTAGCAAAAGAATGGCTCAACATCTCCCTCTAGAGGCATTTTGTATTATTTTATTAGTGTATGTAAAGAAATGGTCAGAAAATTTGACTGATTTCTACCTTACTACCCAACTCTCTAGCAATATATTTTAACTCTGGTTTAAGTGTTTGACAGACCATCTAGCGATCCACACTTGCCAAATAGTGTAGCAGTATGGTTGTCTACCCAAATGTTGGCATTCCTGCTCTATAAAAGATAGTTCACACAACATCTTTTGGAGACTTAAAGGAAAACTATACCCCTCAAACAATGTAGGTCTCTATTAAAAGATACTGAGTAAAACAGCTCATGTGTAAAACCCTGCTTCATGTAAATGAACCATTATCATAATAATATACTTTTTTAGTAGTATGTGCCATTGGGTAATCATAAATAGAAAATTGCCATTTTAAAAAATAAGGGCCGCCCCCTGGGATCGTAAGATTCACTGTGTTCACATACAAACCACATGTAAGGTCACATGAGCCAATTAACAGACAGAGTCCTGCCTTTTGTTTCCTCACTTCTTCCTGTTACAGTTAGTGTTGTAGTATTTCTGGTCAGGTGATCTCTGAGGCAGCACAGATAGAGTCACGAAATGGTGGTTCAAGGCAAGAGATGTAAAAGGGCAATATTTATGTAAATATATATTCCAGTTTGGTAAGATTCTTTAATATGTCATTCAATTTGATATAAACTATCTGTTGCTCAAGTTTTCATTTTGGGGGTATAGTTTTCCTTTAAAGAGATACTGTCATGGGAAAACATGTTTTTTTTTAAAAAAACGTATCAATTAATAGTGTTACACCAGCAGGATTCTGCACTGAAATCTATCTTTCAAAAGAGCAAACAGATTTTTTTGTATTCAATTTTGAAATCTAACATGGGGCTAGACATATTGTCAATTTCCCAGCTGTCCCTGGTCATGTGACTTGTGCTCTGATAAACTTCAATCACTCTTAACTGCTGTACTGCAAGTTAGAATGATATCACCCCCCCCCAGCAGCCTAACAACAGAACAATGGGAAGGTAACCAGATAGCAGCTCCCTAACACAAGATAACAGCTGCCTGGTAGATCTATACAACACTCAATAATAAAAGCCAAGTCCCACTGAGACTGATTCAGTTACAATAAGTAGGAGTTAACAGCCTGCCATAAAAGTATTTCCATCCTAAAATGCAGGCACAAGTCACATGACTGGGGCAGCCCAGAAACTGACAATATGTCTAGCCCTATGTCAGATTTCAAAACTGAATATAAAAAAAATCTGTTTGTTCTTTTGACAATTGGATTTCAGTGCAGAAGTCTGCTGGAGCAGCACTATTAACTGCTGCGTTTTGAAAAAAACATTTTCCATGACATTAACCCTTTAAGGTAGCCATAAACCATTAAATACGCTTGTTTAGTGAGGTCTCCAAACAAGCGAATCTTAACCAGATATGCCCAACCACTGGGCGTTAACGGGCGAAGCCGAACGATCGGATTACAATGCTCAAATGGGCACCGGCGGGTCGCGTGATCACATATACTAGCCGGCAATCAAACTTGCCCGATTTTTGGTCTGATATCGATCGGGAGGACCCGTCGGGAGCCCCCACACACGGGCAGATAAGCTGCCGAATCGGTCTAAAGGACCAGGAATTAATCAGCCCGTGTCTGGCCACCTGAACTCTTTGCAACATACTATTATTTTGTGGGCAAGGCTAAGGATGCAATTTCTACTTCAATTTCTCTACCTATGGGTTTTAAGAGTGTTGTTTTTGCTACTATGCAGAGGGGTACAAGGCTTTTTATACTATGACCAGAGGTAAACAACTTTGTAACTAAAAACCCCTGTTTTTCTAAATACATGCACTTACATATATATACTAAAGTACATTGATTAATTGACCAAATCAGTAGCACTTCCATCGTATTTAAACACATTTTTACTTAGCCTTTGAGTGCACCCCTAACCCTTCTCTTTTGTATTTTGAGGTGTAGGAAGGGGTCAGTGAACTGCAATGCACGCAGTGTTTGAAACAATGAATGACATGGTTCTTGAACCAAATAAACTATTTCTTAAACGGGATGCATTGTCAAAAATTAAAATCCCCCTTTGCCCTTGGGGAACTGATAAAAGCCTTTTTCTAATTGCAATCAATTATTTTTTATCAGCGGTTTTCATTTGCGCTTCAGTTTAAAGAGCGCAATCTGTTCCCCCACATACCTGCTCTTTCAGCTGCAAACAAAACATTCACAGCCGTCACAAAACCGTGGCTGTCTCTGCTGTTTGACCCGCCTATCTCTTCTGCTGTTCCCGCCTACCAATGAAGGACGAGTAGGCAGTCTTGTTTGCAGAATGTCACCGTCACTCCCACTGTTGCTTGACTGACTACTCGTTTTTTCATTGGTAGGTGGGCGGGAACAGTAGAAGAGATGGGCGGGTCAAACAGCAGACATGGCCACAGGCCGTAATGATTTTCTCCATTTCATTTAATCCCACAGCTAAGTTCTCTTTTACTGAGACTATCCTTTTTACTCTTGAAAATTGTGATTTTGGTACTGATCGCTTTATGTGACGTGGGTGAAAGGAAGAATGCAATAACAAAAGTATTTTTATCTGTCGGTTTCACATACAAATCTGTTGCTAGTCTACCTTCATATTTGTAGACCAAAAGATCCAATTGATACTTAGAAGATCATGCTGTATGGTAAATTTCAAAGCTGGTAAATATCCATTTAATTCTCTATGAAAATATCATCTATGTATTATTATTAACATGTATTTATATAGCGCCAACATATTGCGCAGCACTGTAAAGTAAATGTGATTATACAACTACATCACACAAATTACATATATAGAATATATGGAGTAACAGACATCACAATCAATACAGGTACAAAAAGGTGAGGAAGGCCCTATGCATATGCATACAGTCTAAAGGGGAGGGAGTAATACACAAGGTGTGGGAGTGGGCAAGATCGAAGTAAGTGGGTGAGAAATGTGGTATTGTATGTGGTGTTGCGTTTGGTAGTTAAGCGGAGTGAGGGTAGGCTTCTCGAAAGAAGTGCGTTTTCAGAGATTTTTTGAAAGTAGAAAGGGTGGGAGAAAGTCGGACAGACCGTGGGAGAGCGTTCCAGAGGAGGGGTGCAGCCCTTGCAAAGTCTTGAATGCGAGCATGTGAGGAGGTTATGAGAGAAGAGTTGAGTAGGAGGTCAGTAGAGGAGCGTAGTAAGCGAGTGGGTGAGTATATAGAGATGAGTTCAGAGATGTAGGGTGGAGCAGAGTTGTGAAGTGCTTTGAAAGTCAGTGTCATTAATTTGAATTTGATTCTGAAAGGTAACGGAAGCCAGTGCAGGGATTGACAGAATGGCGAGGCAGAGGAGGAGCGGTTGCTGAGGTCTATGAGCCTCGCAGCAGTGTTCATTATGGACTGGAGAGGTGACAGTCTCTGGAGGGGGAGGCCAATTAAAAGCGAGTTACAGTAGTCTAGACGCGATATGATGAGAGAGTGAATAAGAATTTTGGCAGCGTCTTGGGTGATAAATGATCGTATTTTGGATATGTTCAATCAATATGTAGTGATACCATGCTCTACAGTGTCGTTTGAACAGATACAGAATAGACTGCTGATTGAATCAGTGATTTACAGAATAGACTGCTGATTGAATCACTGATATTAAGATAAGATACAATATTGCAATTAATGTGATTTATATCAATATCTATAATTGTAAGTGTGGGAATACAGAGAAAGTTATTAAGTCCATTGGATATATATGTTACATAAGTAAATTTGCAATATGGATGGTATAATATATGATTCTACAATGTATGCAATACTAGTGATTGCCACTAGGTGTTGTGGGTATAAAGGAAGTGATAAGGATACTTTGTTTTTAGCTTGCTACTGTTGGGATAAAAGAGGTTTTAATACCAAAATTTGAGTGATGCAATTCGTGTATAAACTGAATGGAGGTATGTGAAGGTGAACATACTTTGTTGCGTGCACCCAAGAAAGTCAAATGACTATTTAGCATATAGAGTGCTGGATAACTGCTTTAAAAGGTGCAGTTCTACTGCTCGACAACAGAAGTGACAGAACTGAGCAAAGAAGCATCAGGAGACACCTTCCAGCACCCGTAACACACTTTGCTGTTCTGTTCAGCCCCCGCCCAGATAAAACAACTTTTATTATGATGAAATCTAGAAAATATTTACATTTAAGAGTGAGTCCAGAAGTCTTATTTTCATTACCATAACAGCCTTTATTCTACTAAAACTGTGAAATATTTAGGTCGTTGCAGGAAAGTTAAGACAAGTTAAAAAAAAAACAAAGCAAAGTCCTCTGGGGCTGTGCAAAGCTCTGTGCTCTGATTAAAGGACTTTGGACAAACATCATGTTAAATATTGTCACACGTTGAACTTTGTACACTTTGTTCATATAATATGGGAAGGGGAAGAATAATTTACTAGCTGCAGTAATATAATTGCAATGTACAGAGTTCACATAGAGATCTACAGTTTACCTATAACTTTCCTGGCCATCTGAACAGCTGCATCAATGGCACTGCTTTGCACAACTTCATCAACGATGCCCAGCTGGAATGCTTCTGTAGCAGGGACATGCCTTCCTAAATAACAAAGCACAAACATTTCACACAAGAGGAGATTTAGAAATTATCACTCCTATTTGATGATGTAATAGTTTGGAACTTTTGTCTCTACTGGGTTTAGCATCCCCCTCCCTTATCATTCCCTATTTTTTTCTTTTCTGCTCTATTTCAATTGTCATATTGTACGAAAATATCTTAACTAGATAACTAAAAACTTATAACTGAAACTTTGCTATGTGGCAAGGGGAGAGGGCACACCAAAGTTCCTTTGGGAAAATAAAAATATGAATATGATAACTGAAATATCTCTTGGGTGTGGGTTGAGAGCCACACATGCCTGTATATGGAGGGAAGTGTAACTGACAGGGATGCACACCGAATCCAGGATTCGGCCTTTTTCAGCAGGATTTGGATTTGTCCGAATCCTTCTGCATGGCCCAACCAAATCCTAATTTTCATATGAAAATTAGGGGCAGGGAGGGAAATCGCATGATTTTTTTTTTCACAAATCAAGGAAGTAAAAAATGTTTTTTCCTTCCCACCCCCTAATTTTGCATATGCAAATTAGGATTCGGATTCGCCCAAATCTTTCACAAAGGATTTGGCGGAATCCAAAATAGTGGATTTGGTGCATCCTTAGTAAGTGAGCAGAGGAACTAGAGAAGTGGTTGTTCCAATATATTTGTGAGGCAACGCTCAGCATAAAGGTCAACAACATTGCGCTGTTTTGGAGGTCTGGATATTGAAGAAATTAATGTAATAAAATATAGTATGTACAGATCTATAAGCACAAGGTAATTTGGGAGGATGAAACCTCATGGACATTACTGAACCATGATTTTGCTATTTTAGTAGATGCTCCAAACTAAAAAAGCAGAAAATTAGATGGGGGTTTGGACTTTAGTCGGTGCCAATAATTACTGTGTGCATAAAGAGAGAAATATAGTGAGTACCACGGACAATAATATCCAGAGCAGCAGGAATGCCTATTAAGCGGGGCAGACGTTGGGTTCCTCCAGCTGCTGGGAGAATTCCAATTAACACCTCGGGGAGACCCACAACTGCCTGTAATGACAGAGGTAAGAAATATTTTAACTATGTATAAACATGCTAGCAGCGATATAGCTTACATTTGCGCTATATATTACATAGAATTCTTTCCCATGGTAATCCAAGGAATTTTGCCACCAACTGGTTAATCCACTGTTGCGCCCTGAATTCCATCTGGACTAGAAGAAAACCACATCTAAGAGTATCCAAAAGCAAATTAAATTAAATTTTGTAATGAACCATATGATGTTTCAGGCCACTTTCAACAGGCAAAGATTACCTCAAAATTTAATTTTAAAGTTTAATGGTCTTGTCGCTGGGGTTTCAGTCTGGCAGCTCAGTGATCCAGGAGCAGATTCTGAACGATTACAATTCGCCACATTTAGTTGATACAATTTGTTGATAAATTTCTCAGCAGCATCTCTGGAATATTAGCAACTATTGCATCAATTCTAACAGCTGCCTTTAAAGAAACTCAAGGATTCTGCTCAGCAGGGACAAAGATAAGAAATGTATCAACTAAATGCATCAATTTAAAGCCGTTAAAGAGTCCGCGAACCCCCACCCCCAGAGCTTCTTTAGAAGGTGAAAAATTAAACTTTACACTTCAATATTAGGAAAACGGTCACAAATAGAAAGTTGTTGGAAAAAGTATTTATTTCTGGTGAACAATCTGAAACCAACTGAACTGAAAGTGAACAACCCGTTTAATGCTTATGAAGTGCTATGAAACTTTATTTTGATAGAAGTAGCTTAGTCATTGGTTTATAACCATTGGTTTATTATGAACAGTTTAGCACAGTAGTGGGTAGCCATTGGCGGGAGCAATGCTGTCCTACAGCTTGCACATTACTACTCATTTAGTAGGTGTCACAGTCCAAGTACCTGTCCCATACTAACAGGGCACTTTAAGAGGACATTCCCTAATATGAGGACCTAACATTTTCACTGGTGTTCTTATGGTGTCAGGCATTGCTCCCAGGGAACGACTCTACTAAAACTAATACTGTATCTCATTACCACCAGAACAGCTATTGGATAATAAACTTTCTAAAACAGTGCCCCCTTTGTACCATAGGTGAGTACCTACTCCTATTTCCCTGATCACATAAATTATACACATACCACTGTTTATTTTTTACAGTCCTTTACCAGATAAACAGGTAGAACAATAAAAATACAAATAAAAATGTATTAATTTGACTACTTACAATCTAAGCAGATACTAAAAAGTAGTCTAAAATGGACTACTTACAATCTAAGCAGATACTAAAATGACTGCACCTTTATATGTGCCACACGATAGTGGCAGGATAATGCTAATTCCAGACCTCCACCAAGAGCCACCCCTTCAATGGCAGCCACCACAGGCTTCTTGCTGCTTTCTATTTCAGCATTTATACGTTCTAAAGATACAGTTCTGCGAGATGCAGAACTAAACTCACGAATATCTGCTCCTGTGGCAGAGAAGATAGTAAAGAAGAAAAAATTATAGCACAGATTCAACCAATGACAGAGGTGTTAAAGTAAAGTAAAGACAATCATACCTGCACAAAATTTTCCATTTGCTCCACACAGGACAATGGCCTCTATTGATGGGTCCTTAATGGCCTCTGCAAATTCCTTGATTAGTGCCTCACAGACAGAAGTGCTATGTGGCAACAAAAAAAAAAAAAAAAAAGGAAATATTCCCTCTTTCGTTATAAATGTTATTTTATCTAGTTTAGAAATATTCATTTATGAACTAGATCACCTAGTGGTCATATTTTAATGAAATGACAGTATTGTTAGTTGAATGTATTAGACGATAATTATTGAGCACAGGAACTCTCTGGATTGTGGCAATATTCTAAATAGAGCAGGATCTTCTGATACATTACAACCAAACACAGTGTACATTTAAAACCAGCTCCGCCACTTTACAGGGAAATAAACCTAAACCTGGATTAGGATTAAACATTAAATATTTATTTATCTTGCACCTTCCCTGCCGAAGCATATTTACTGCTAGTTGCCATACAGCATATTCCGGCCATGCTGTAAATGTACAATTCTATACAAAGTCGGGAGTCCATATTATTGTCAAACCAAGCCCACGGGACTCGCCCCAGTTCAAAAGGGCCATCAACTATAGAAAAATTTATATCAAAAAAATTATATAAGTCCCAAAGCTTTCTTCAAGTAAAAAATATTAATTTATTGAAGTACATTTAAAAGAGTTATAGCTGGTACATACTACCTCCCATATCCCACCTTACGCGTTTCGCACCCTCCGGCGCTTAGTCATAGGTGTGTCTATCAGTAGGGAGTCGTTCACAGAATTTAAAGAATTACTTGGGTTTAAATTCTGTGAACGACCCCATGCTGTAAATGTATACATCTATATTGGCCAGTTTAGCTGATATTCAATACTACAGCTACCAGCAATTTCGAAACAAGTCTATATTTCCTAGCATTGCACCTTCGGTATCATGCACATCCAGGAAAAATACAGCCCATGGATATATTCTTAAATAATCCTGACAGCAATATTTTGTGAGGTACAGTGCAACAGCTGGAGGCTGCAGGATGGAGATCACTTCCCCATCAATGGAAGAGCTAAAGGTACTGGGAAACAAGAGGGAACGATGCAATGTAAGTGCTAGTTATAAGGCTATTAGACACTCGTAGGTATGTAGCGAACCGCCGACAATGTGTTCGCGAACGCCGTTCGCGAACACCGGCAAAAATTGCGAACAGTTCGCGAACTTCGAACATCCGAAAATCATTCGATTCGAACGATCGAAGGATTTTAATCGTTCGATCGAACGATTTCCGTTCGAATCGAACGATCAAAGCCATTGGATCGAATGATTTCATTCAATCCAATGGCTTCGATCGTTCGATTCGAACGAAAATCGTTCGATTTTAGCGATCGAATGGTCGAACGATTTTGACGCGAACGCCTATTGGCGAACGTCGCGCGACGTTCGCGAACTTGCGGCGGACGCGAACAGTCGAAGTTCGCCGGCGAACATTTCGCTACATCCCTAGACACTCGTGGCGGGTGCATAACAACTTAGATCTGGTTTGTGTGCAATCCTCATTTCCAATCACAGAGCATTGTGCAAAGTGTAATTTTGCATGTAAATCAGCAAATGTCTTTTTTTTAGCAGATAACTGCAGCCATTCACCAGGTTACATATACAGCCTATTGTGCTCAATGCACTAATACACACACACACACAAAGTAGTGTCTATTTTGTTAAAGGGGTGGTTCACCTTTGAATTAACTTTTAGTATGTTACATAATGGCTAATTCTTATCAACCTTTCAATAGGTCTTCATTATTTATTTTTTAAAGTTTTTTTTTTTGGTTATTTGCCTTTTTCTTTTGACTCTTTCCAGCTTTAAAATGGGGGTCGCTGACCCCATCTAAAAAACAAATACTCTAAGGCTACAAATGTATTGTTATTTGCACTTTCTATTACTTATGTTTCGATTCAGGCCTCTCCTTCGATTGCTGAAATTGCAAACTGGAGAGCTGCTGAATAAAAAGCTAAATAACTCAAAAACCCCAAATAATAAAAAAATGAAAACCAATTGCAAATTGTCTCAGACTATTACTTTATACATCATACTAAACAGCAATTTAAAGATGAACAACCCTTTTAAATTTCACCCAAGCGGATAACTTCGGAGCTATTATCTGAGCAACGTTCTGTCAATATTATCAACGTATGCTCAATTTTACAACTAAACGAAAGTGTTGCACTTGCCTTGAGCTTTTGTGTGTTTAATCGGTAACTATAGCAACTATGGGACTACAACTCCCAGAATCCTACAATGAGCAAAGGTCGAAATATGTCATTTGTTATAGTTCAAGTACCACTAGGAACATAAAGGTCGAGAATTGCTGGTTCGAACTTTATGGATCATTGACTTCAACCCACTGAACAACTTGATGAGATCCACCTGTCCCACAGCGCATTCACTTCTAAGCCTTACCTCAACGCATTGACAGGAGGATGGTTGATTTTGATCAAAGCCACCGTACGTGACAAGCTTCGTGTAGCAGCCATCACCACTCACTGCTGTACAGGTACAAAGTTCATGTGCACAAACACTAGGAACCTGTTGCAGGGAAGTTCCGCCCCTTCCTTTTAATTGGTTATTCAGACACTTGACCAATCAGCAGTTCAGTGGGCGTGTCTCCTTAGTGAGAAACAATACATTTGTATGAACTAAAGCAGAAGTGCGTATTTGTTAGTCGATGTTTATTCTGATTTGTTTGTTTATTTCTACTCTTGGCAGGTTTAACACAGACTATACTAGCATGGCTAAACAGACTTTGATGGAGGGTGTTTGCTGGGTTTTGTAATGTTTAAACCCACATAAATGTATGAACAAATAATTTGGGGGGGGGGAGAGAATTATACATTTTCATAGACTATGCCCACTCCCACAAAAAAATGTTAATTTTTAGTATGTTATAGAATTGCTAATTCTAAGCAACTTTTCAGTCGGTCTTCGTTTTTTCTTTCTTTTTTTAAATATTCTTTGTTTTCAAAATTTCTTCCCTAAAGGAGGGGGTACAAAGGGAAGGGGGGGAGGGAAGGTATGACACAAATTAATAATAGTTTTATAACAATCTAAACAGGTCCAATATCGCTTAACAACCAGTTATTTCATGAAAAATACTTATCTTCCTAGCAGGAACATATTCTTTATTCAACTGATTCTTTATTCGACTGTATTATAACAGTGATTTAAGTTTACAAATCCATGTTATGGAATTAGCCCTTCTAGGGAAGATTTCCAAGGTTCCAACACTTTCCAATATTTTTCACTTGTAATATGATGTATATGTGGAATCTCCTCTTCTTTATATAATGGAGGCGTGGGTTTACAATTCCTTGGAATCAACATTTTTGCAGCATTTAACAACTGTAAGGTTAGTGTATCTGATAGCATACTATTCTTCTCTAAGCTTATGTTCAATAAAATTGAAGGTGTTTCTTTAATTATCTTTGTCACTTTCCCTATATCTGCTAAAATTTCTTCCCAGTAATTTTTTAGTTCCAGGCATGTAAACCAAATTTTCTTTTTTATAATTGTTTAATTATATCCACAAAAAAGCTCACCCACTTTCTAGTCATCTCTATGGGATTTTTAGAAGTGTATATATTTGGGTATCGCTTGGTTTAACTGTAAAAACTGTATGAGCGGGGCTATGTGCAATTTCCAGTTCAATGTAATGGATTTCCGGGCATGTGCAAACAGAATAGATATTAAATGGTTAACATTTTAATGGTCCTTCCCACTGGATATGAAAAATTTAGATGTCAAGTTGAAAGCCAGTGTTATATTAAAATATTAGCAGAATGTGTTTGAAACAATCAGAAAGTATATTCCATGGGGGAGGGGGGCAGAGCAACTGAGCATGGAGTTATAAATCAGCGGTTGTATATGGTCAGATACACTGAGGAGGGGGCCATAGTTTAAAGGAGAACTAAACCCTAAAAATGAATATGGCTACTCATGCCATATTTTGTATACTTAACTTATTGCACCAGCCTAAAGTTTCACCTTCTCAATAGCAGTGTAATGTCATGTATCCCAAACCCAGAACTAACTCCAAGGTTCCGGACTCAGCCCACTTTTCTGCCTATAGCAGCAGCCCTTGATGGTGTCAGGTCTTATTGCGGGAGAACCAAGGAGAGAGTTCTGGGAAAGCACAGGAACCAAATGTGTACGGATAGGATGGGGGAGCAGTAGCATAGTCAATGAACAGACCGGATCAAACCACACGGACAATGTGGTGCCAAAGAAAGTAGCAGAAGCAAGGTCGGTGTCACAGGCCAAGGTCATACACTAAGCAGAATCAAATGCGGTACCGAATAGTAATCAGGAGAGTCGTCAAGCCAGGCAGGGGTCAATAAAGGCAGCAAGAATACAGGGTCAGCACAGGCAGCAAGAATACAAGGTCAGGGGCAGGCAAGGGTCAATACACAGGAACTCAATTATAACACAGACTAGAAAAAGCACCCTGGAACTCAGAAAGAACTTTTACATTGGGCAATGCATGAAAGGCACCTGTGCTTTTAAATATTCTAATTTCTCACGCATGCGCAATGTCCCACTCAAACCAGGAAGCGATTGGCACGGTCAGGCCTTCAGTATGCGCATCAGGGCACCAGAGGAAGGATGCGGTGGCGTCCCTGCCGCGGCTGCGACGGACTTACCAGCACACACACACACTAGACCACCAGGGTGAGTTCTCACAAGCAGCAATGATCCAGGACTTCAAACTTGTCACAGGGGGTCGCCATCTTGGAAAGTGTCTGCGACACTAACATGCTCAATGGGCTCTGAACAGCTGTTGAGAAGCTAAGCTTAGGGGTTGTTGCAAACAGAAGATGCCACAAGGCTGATTGTTAAATTCTGATGCTAGTTGCACCGGTTTCTGTGCTACCATGTAGTAATTATCTGTATTAATTATATTGTGAGTTGGTTCCTAAGCTCAGTAAGTGACAGCATCACAGAGCATTTGCAGTGAATCAGCAAAAAGAAGTTGGGGAGCTACTGGGGCATCTTTGGAGACACAGATCTTCTCTGATAAAGGGCTGTGTTTGCCTTGGGCTGGTACAGAAGCCTAAAACATAATGTATAACATTTCTAGGCTACAGTTTTCCTTTAAAGAGGTTGTTCACCTTCCAAACACTTTTTTTCAGTTTAGTTGTTATCAGATTGTTCACCATAAACAAAGACTTTTTTCAATTGCTTTCCATCTTTTATTTTTTACCGTTTTCCCAAAATTGAAGCTTAAAGTTCAATGTTCCGGTCTCTGGAGTTTCAGACGGGCAGCTCAGTGATCCAGGAGCAGCTCAGGTTCCAAGGTACATTTGTCAGCTTTTGTGCACCTTATTATCTGTGTTGTTGCTGACCTTGGACTGTATAGACTTATCCTGTATGAGATCTTAAATAGCTGCACGCATCAGGCGTCCACAGAAATTATTCCGGGGGGGGGGGCAAATTCATCAACCACAAGCAACATGTTTTCCTGGACTAAGCTTGTATGTAATAACTAGGTGTCAAGTTAATGCTGGGTATGTAGGAAATTAATTAATTGGTACAAAACAGCAAGCTATTCACATTCACTGTTATTTGCTTATTTTCACTGCTTTAACCACCACCCTCACTCAACTACTGGCTGTGACATTGTGTTTTAGTCCCATTAAAATTTGTTGGTTTTTTTTGGTTTGTTTTTTTTTTTAGGTATGAGTGCTTTATTTCTATGTGCCCATTGGTGCAGCTAAGAACCCTGAATCCCCTATTGTTACTACACTGTTAGCAGATCAGCTGCAGTTTAATTAGCTAAAACATTTTTTCAGTCAGTGGCAAAGACACTATAAAACTATGAGCAATATCTTCTTTTTCTTCATAAAAAGACAGAAAAAAAAGATTCCAATGACTCTATTCATTTCCAGTTATTCTGTCCCACCTCTTACAGACTTACTAGGGTCCAAGCCAGTTTCACAAAGGACACTCTCATTGGTACATAGTTCTGCTTTAAGAAACTACACTGATGTAGTACAACCTGCTTCACATACAGAGAGGCCAGATGTAGTCCTGTATGTTGCTCTTGGTCACAGATCCATTGTTATAATACTAGTCTAATAGACTTGTGTAAATGAGGCCTATCTTTATAGAAGTATTTGGCACTTGTATTAAAGGGGTGTTCAATCTTTGAGATGTCATTTAGTATGATTTAGATATTCTGAGACAATTTGCAATTTGTTTTCATTTGTGGTTTTTGAGTTATTTGGCTTTTTATTCAGCAGCTCTTTAATTTGCATAGTAAGCAATCTGGTAACTAGGGTCCAAATTACCCTAGCAACCATGCACTGATTTGAATAAGAGACTGGAATATGAATATGAGAGGGCCTGAATAGAAAGATCGGTAATAAAAAGTAACAATACATTTGCAGCCTTACAGAGCATTTGTTTTTTTAGAAAGGAGGAGTCAGCGACACCCATTTGAAAGCGGTCAAGAGAAAAAGGCAAATAACTATAAAAAAATAAATAATGAAAACCAATTGAAAAGGTGCTTAGAATTGACCGTTCTACAACATAATAAAAGTTACCTTAAGGGTAAGGCCACACGAGGAGATTCGGGGAGATTTTGTCGCCTGGTGACTAATCGCCTCGTCTTTTACGCGACTATATCCCTGAACTGCCTCTGCGTTTTTTACCATAGGCTAGAATACAAAGTCGCCTGCGCTAATGCACACGTGGTGATGCGTTTTCAATAGTAGCCCAAAGTTGCCTCAGTGAGGCGATTAGTCGCCAGGCGACTAAATCTCCCCGAATCTCCTCGTGAGGCCTTACCCTAAAGGTGAACCACCCCTTTAATTACATTAATTAAGATTGTGCAGGGAATCCATTGGAACTGGGTGAAATGACAAATATTTTTTTGTCCAGGTGTGTAAAATCACTGCAAGTATGTGCAAAATAATTGCAAGTGCCATTAAGTTAGGCATCCCCCCCCCCCAAAGTGACTCCAAGCCAGCCCTCCTCTTCTCTAAACAAGGGGGCACATTAGTATAGAATATGTCTTCAACATCATGCTGCTTTTTCCCTGTATTCCCTGTGCCCGATAAAGTTGTGGGAATGCACAATACAGCAGTAATGACAAAAACATTTCTGCCCAGGGGATCAGGGCACCAGACATTGCTGTGCTTTGTCTTAACGTACCCCTGGTTGTTGTGTTTTCATAAGGAAGAGGATTACCATCCCAACATAGGAAGTTAGCAATTACAGTCAGTTTGTGTGTCCTTAGCAAATTACCACCAAATCAGTGATTTGGGTTATACTTCTCTTTTAACATCATCCTGTTGCTCATATGCTGCATCTGCATCAGGCAGTCGTGTCAGATCAACGTTGCAACACCATCCGACAATACATTCACTTACCTTATTTCCATGGCATCTGATTTGACGCCGGCATTTTTGCGCAGTGCGTCGGATCGCTCCAAAATCGTCTGTGTAGTCCTACCCTGAGTCTACAAGAAAGTCATGTAAACATGAAATAAACCCAGTTGTCTGGTTTTGCTTCCAATAAGGTTTAATTATATCTTAGTTGGGATCAAGTACAAGGTACTGTTTTATTGCTTGATACATTAAAAAACTCATGTTTCTAAATCAGTCAAAAGCTTGCACATATTAGCAAGAAGGGTCACAACTAGTATTCACGGTTTTGAATGAATTGATAGCATATGCTCCATGCTACTAACATTACCCTCCTTCTATGGTGTGTAACGGTTGATAGACTTGGAGGTTACATTAAATAGAGTGGCTGGTTGTGACTAGTGATGAGCAAAATTCTTTGGAGGCATTCACTGCAAAAAAAAAAAAAAAAAGACTCCAATATATTCAGAGGGAAAAAAAATGTGTTGCCCGTAGACTTCAATGCAGTTTACAATTTTCGGCGAAACGGGTCAGATTAGCCCATCACTAGTTGACCCTTCTTGCTAATATGTGCAAGCCAGGTGTTACTCATCTTTCTATTCAGGCCTCTCCTATTCATATTCCACTCTCTCATTTAAATTAATGCATGGCCGCTAGGATAATTTGGACCCTAGCAACCAGATTACTAAAGTTGCAAAATGGAAAGCTGCTGAATAAAAAGCTGAAGAACCACAAATAATAAAAAACGAAAACCAATTGCAAATTGTCTCAGAATACTACTTTCTACATCATACTAAAAGTTTACTCAATGGTGAACGAACAACCCTATAAAGGCTGAAAGAGTGCACTGTTTTATAAGAATATTTGGCTAAGATCTAACATGTCTTCCTCAGCTGGACCAGCCAGGCAAACATATGAACATATAAATAAATACAATATCCTGTGTGTTCACTGCACATGTAAAGTATAATTAAAGGGATACTGTCATGGGGAAACCATTTTTTTTTCAAAATGCATCAGTTAATAGTGCTGCTCCAGCAGAATTCTGCACTGAAATCCATTTCTCAAAAGAGCAAACAGATTTTTTTTATATTCAATTTTGAAATGACATAGGGCTAGATATATTGTCAATTTCCCAGCTGTCCCGTCATGTGACTTGTGCTCTGATAAACTTCAATCACTCTTTACTTTTGGAGTGATATCACTCCTCCTCTTCCCCCCCCCCCTTAGCAGACTAACAACAGAAAATGGGAAGGTAACCAGATAGCAGCTCCTTAACACAAGATAACAGCTCCCTGGAAGATCTAAGAACAGCACTTAATAGTAAAAGCCAAGTCCCACTGAGACTGATTCAGTTACATTAAGGGTAAGGACACACGAGAAGATTCGGGGAGATTTTGTCGCCTGGCTACTAATCTCCTTGTCTTTTGAGCAACTATCTCCCTGAACTGCCTCAGCGTTTTTCCCCATAGGCTACAATGAAAAGTAGCCTGCGCTAATGCGCACACGGTGATGCGTTATCAATAGTTGCCCAAAGTTGCCTCAGTGAGGCAATTTCAGGCAACTATTGAAAACGCATCACCGTGTGTGCATTAGCGCAGGCTACTTTTCATTGTAGCCTATGGGGAAAAACGCTGAGGCAGTTCAGGGAGATAGTTGCTCAAAAGACAAGGAGATTAGTAGCCAGGCGACAAAATCTCCCTGAATCTCCTCGTGTGTCCTTACCCTAAAGGAACAGTAACATTAAATTTTTTTATAAAAAATTAATTTGCCCTTAATGATAAAAAAAAGTATTTTTCATTCGCAAAGACTTTATTAAGAAAAATCTTACCGATACTCCACTTGCCCTCCTCTTCTGAAAAGGTGACATGGCGACGATCCATCCGGCGGCACTCGATTTCTCCTCCCCGCCTTCTATAGGAGATAGCCAGGGAGGAGAAATCAAGCACGGCCAGATGGATCGTCACTATGTCGCCTTTTCAGAAGAGGAGCGCAAGCGGAGTGCTGGCGGGTTTTTTTTTCGTTAAGGGCAAACAATTTTTTTTATATAAAAAATACATGTTACTGTTCCTTTAAGTAGGAGAAATAACAGCCAGGCAGAAAGTCACATGACTGGGGGCAGCTGGGAAATTGACAATATGTTTAGCCCCATGTCAGATTTCAAACTTGAATATAAAAAAATCTGTTGGCTCTTTTGAGAAATGGATTTCAGTGCAGAATTCTGCTGGAGCAGCACTATTAACTGATGTGTTTTGGGAAAAACATGTTTTTCCGTGACAGTATCCCTTTAAGTTAAAGTATACCATACCTATAAACACTGCTTTATTTTAACATGAAATAAACCTTTTATTATTAAAAAATAAACCTCATGCCTAACAACATCGGTGCCCTTGCCCTATCCTTGACCACACTAGAAACCAATACTGAACATTTGCTACAATTTACCCTGCTATGTGTCTGTCATGTCCATAATGTGACAAATGAGGCGAGTTCCTCATCAAATGTGTCTTGAGCTGTTGCTATTAGATACACACATCATCATGCCAGGCAATTATAATCACCTTCTAGTTGGCAGCTAAACAATGAAAGCAAGGGCCCGACTGTCCGCTGTATTAGTGCAGTTTGTAGAGTCTGTGTCAACAACACATTGGCCACACTTTGTAAATCTGAGCCAAGTGCTTCAGCCGGACTGGATAAACGTTTGTAAATTCCCTTTCGGACTGCAAGTGACTTCTCAGCCGACAAATGTCTATGTGCGTCACCCCCTTGCCACATGAACCACTCCCCAAGCCTGTGGTCCTCTAGTCCAGTACTGCCACAGAAGCTGAAACACTTCTTATGTAACATAGTCCCTGTACTTCCGGTCCCGCAAACAATTCCTCTCGAGTACTCGCGAACCCGTGCATACTCGGTTCCTACCCGCTCCGTAATACTTTCCCAGCTCTAGTCCAGCACCATGCGCTCCTTGCCCGGTTTCTTCCTGGTTTTCGGCTGTGCCACGTTTTACCTGTATGCTCTCAGCACTAAACTCCGGCCAGGCAGAGGACAAGAGGCCGAGAGGTAGGGGGTGCAGTGAGAATATATTTTATTGGCCGGGGGGGTGTTATGGGTATATGTGGAATTGTAGTTCAGCAGCAGTAGCAGCGTTAAAGCTTGGTGTAACAGATGGACATAGTATGGTGACGGTGTAAAGTTGCAGATGTGGCACATTAAGGGAAGGGGAGCTAGCACTAGGGGTGTAGAAAGAGAGCCAGGTTGTGGGGCGGAGGGCAGGTCAATTTATTGCCAAGTGGGTGAAGACACAGGTAAACAGGGAACAGGAATGTAGAACTAGAATAACTGCAAAAGAGTAGCACCCCCTGCAGGTTTAATTTACTTGTTGGCGCCATACATCTCTTCACTAACTGTCTCTAGTTGGATGTGGAATGTGTAGGGGTGTGCTACAGCTCTAGGGTGATTTAGGTACACATATCTAAAAAAAAAAAAATGCTGAAGAATCTGCCTGACACATTGCTAGGGTTGCCACCTGGCCAGTATTTTACTGGCCTGGCCAGTAAAAACGATGGCTGATCCCAATTTTTATTTATAGGGAAGAAAGATAAATATATATGAAGGCCGGTATTTTTTTCCAGAAAAGGTGGCAACTCTACGCATTGCACACATGGTGTAAGGAGACAAATGGGAGCACTCCCCCTCTCTCATCTGCACCAGTGATTCAGCAAACCTTTATGCTTGCACGAAATACGCCCCCAGTCCAGGCCAATAATGCTCCGCAAGTTCTGCTCTGCAAGTTCTGTATTGTCTTCACATTGCACACATGGGCCTGTCATTTGTATTGCTGGAGAAAAATGAACACTAAACCGATAAAACCAAGGGTGAAGGCACACAGGGTGATTACCGTAGTTGCCTCGACTTTTTAAAAAACTCGCCATGACTGATCACGTGTGTCTAGAATGGTGTTTTCTACTGGCCACTTATAAGTCACTATAGCCGTTATTGATAGTTCCGATAATGTATAATTGTGATTTGGAGCACCACAAAGTCCAATGCCTTTCAGGAACTGTCCTACAAAACTTGGGACCATTTAGAAATAGGCTTTCCTTTCCTGGTGTGTGGGTCTGTGATCCTAGGGCATTAAACCTGATGGACAGTTTTTCTTTTTTTGGCCATATTAAAGGGGGACTATATATATATATATATATATATATATATATATATATATATATATATATATATCTCTATACACGCGCACACACGCGCGCGCACACACACACACGTATAATGCAGAGTTTCTTTCAGAGTGCCCCTTTATTTAATAATATTAGTAGTAAACACTGCTTATATCAGTAATTTGCAAGTGGCTGTTTCCCCACTGTTCTCTCCAGCTGCCCATTCACAGGTAGACTACATTTCCAACATTTCTGCCTCTTTTTGGGCTTGCTTTATCTGAACTCAGAATTAGCAAAATTATATTTTTATGAAGCAGGATCTGCAGAAAGATCATTGGCCTGTACCTATAAGGGAGACTGTAAGCCAGGCGCAGATAAATCAATGTTTTACCTTTATCCTGCACTGTGTCGTTTTTTTCACATTCGGAAAAAAAGAGAACATTTCTTTAATTGTTTATTTGTCGTGTTTTGTCTGCAGCAACTAATACCTTAAAGCTTAACTCTTTTCCTTCAGTTTCCTAGATTTTACATGATTTTTATCTCCTGCTTCCCTGAAAAATGTAAAATGTGTATACACAAGCTTTGTCCCACTTTTCCTTGTTGGTTTAACTAGCTAAAGTTGTTTAATTGCATATAGACCTAGTACCAGTATATACTATAGGTCAAACAAGTCCCAGATTCAAAAACAGAGGAAAAGAATTGCTGCCATATTGAAAATGTTTTGATAATGTTTGCATGTGAATTAGCCATAGAGGGAGGCTGGGATAGAAAAACATATATAAACATATAAAAGTACTGAGAAAAAAATATATATATTATATCCATTAGGGATGCACCGAATCCACTTTTTTGGATTCGGCCGAACCCTCGAATCCTTCACGAAAGATTCGGCCGAATACCGAACCGAATCCGAACCCTAATTTGCATATGCAAATTAGGGGTGGGAAGGGGAAAATATTGTATACTTCCTTGTTTTCTGACAAAAAGTCAAGCAATTTCCCTCCCGCCCCTAATTTGCATATGCAAATTAGGATTCGCATTCGGTTCGGCCAGGCAGAAGGATTCGGCGGAATCCGAATCCTGCTGAAAAAGGCCGAATCCTGGCCGAATCCCGAACCGAATCCAGGATTCGGTGCATCCCTAATATCCATATACATATAGTAAATGCAATAAGTGGAGCTTTATGAGAGCAATTCATGTATCAAAAAAGTATGTGAGTTTAGGTTTAGGTATGTGGAAGCTCATTATTTCTCACAATCATATCTGTCAGTATGAGATAGAAATGAGATCTGGGTGGCATCCAGCCTAAGAGTAGGCAATCTCCCCTTACATTGATTTAGTGGGTTTTTTTTTATAGCTGGACTATAATTAATTTGTTAATAAGGGCTATTCATGTTTTGCAGAGTCAGCTTATTAAAAGATAGCTTTCAGCAGAGTTATAGTTCACCAATACTGTGCTTGTTATATATTAGACATTCCAAATCCTGAAGATTGTTTCATACAAAGCTAGACATTGCATCATTGCAATTAAAAATATCCTGTGACCGTTTAACTAAGACGTGAAACCCATTCTGTCCGTATTGAGTTTTTCCCTGGCTAAGTTTAGCAGGAGCTAATGTGTGTGAAATGAGATATAGCACATTGCGTGTGGTTTTCTGAGCAGTTCAGGGCAAACGATTTACATGTGGACCTGTTTAAGTCTATGTTTATTGCTATGCCCTAGTGTGGCCTGATGATATAATATGTTATATTACTATTTGACAGGACACTTTTATTGTTTGATTTATATGCAGACTAGTGGGCATTGCTGCAAGACATTATTATATATTGCTGATGAGATCCGTATTTTATAATATTTTTATTATTATTATAATATCTTAATTTAGAACAAACTAATGAATTTCTTTATCTTTCCATTGCAATGTCACTCTCATATTGTACAGATCGCTGGTATTTCCATCAGACCTGGAGGAGTTACGAGAACTGGCAGATTTTTTGCAGCACTATAAAAGGGAACACCAGACATATGTTATGCTCCTGTTCTGCAGTGCATACTTGTACAAACAAACCTTTGCCATCCCTGGATCCAGCTTTCTGGTAATGGGTAACGACCTGCTAGACCTTTAGTACAGTAAAAGTGTGTGATTTAATCTTAAAAAGCAGTTGCCAATCATGGTTTATCATCTAAAATCTAGGTTTTTACTGATTTTGGACCTTGCTTGCTCTGCCTGAGTTGTGTATTGTCTAGGAGTTACTGTCTCTGTTCTAACATGTCCCCTTCTATAATTCATATTTTATTCTGCATCCCACAGTAGATGTAGTGCTTCAAACAATCTGTGGCTACCTGGTCACAAAGACTGTAGCTAGAATAATGTAATACTATATTTGGCAGCTTACTTGAATGGAGGATAGAGTGGACCTGTTGTACCTAATCTCTCTTAGGATAATTCTCACAGAGACAGGAAAGCATGCAGGCTCCCTCGCAGAGTCTGGGCAAAACTTATGTTAAACTTAAAGGGGAACTATCGCAAAAATGAAAAATTAATATGAGCCTAATTATATTGAAATGAGAAACTTTCTGAATATAATCTTAATATAATAATTACATATTCTGCATCATTTCTGAAATAATGAAGTTTATCTTCACTATCCCTCTCTCATCATCTGCTTCTCTTCATTCTGTCTTCATGCAGCAGTTGGGTGTCGGATATTCATTAACAGTTAGATCCAATATATCTTATAGTGGGGGGGGGGCTTCCTTTCCTAGCAGATGAATTAGAGCTCACTCAAATAACTGATTTCAGTACAAACAACATCTAACAAAATAACTGCCCTTTACACAAATCCTGCACGTAGAGAGACAGGATTTCTGGTGATTTTAACAGAGTGAGCTCTAATACATCTAGGCAAGAGGAACCTCCCTATTAGATATATTGGATCTAACTGTCAATTATCTGACACCCAACTTCTGGATGAAGACAGAATGAAGAGAAACAGATGCTGAGAGAGGGATAGTAAAAATAAACTTGATTATTTCAGAAATAGTACAGATTTTTTTTTCTCTTTAATTATTGTATTTTTCCAACAAATACATACATTGTATCTTCATATGCTTCTCTAAGGAGTAAGCTCTAAAATTAACTATAAATGTAACAGAAAAAAAGCCCACAAAAAAAATAAAGATTTTATACATAATATATAAAAAAAAATTTTTTTGTCTGTGTTTACTTTTACTGTTTCATGTTCCTCTGAAACCAACCATTGCCAAAATATATAGTGAACATGTATGTTCTATATTGAACTACAGTTGATATCTTTCTCAGCCAGTGTTGATTGTTGCTTTTATTTGTGCTCCTATGAATATTGGTTAAATGGTGGTTCAACTTTAAATTAACTTTTAGTGTGATATAGATTGTGATAAACTGAAGGTTTGCTGTTGATGTCTTTTTTTGTGTCTTTTTTTAAATTATATAGCTTTTTGTTCAGCAGCTCTTGCGTTTCAAAATCAGTAGCTATCTGGTTGCTAGAGTCCAATTTACTCTAGCAACTAGGCAGTGGTTTGAATGAGAGACTGCATACCTTCCAACAATTTGGAAATAGAAAGAGGGACAAACATTTTTGACAATGCCCATTTTTGTGACCACACAACCTAATTACCATGTTCATTTTACAAAATTTGGCAGGTTATGAAAGTGAACACATTTCTGTGGTTTTTATGTGTTATTACAGTTAAAAAAGGTGAATTGCCCTTTAAGCTGCAAGTCAGTTTCCCCAAGAGACCTGTTTATCTTAAATTGTTACAAAAGTGTCTATTCTTGGCTTTCTGCCAAAGGCCAATTAAGTTAGAAACTTTGTATCTTTTTCTGGCTGTTCAGTGCAGGAAATCAGAGAAAGTCAGGACATTTCAGTAACAATCCGGGACTGCTGGGTTGAGCTGTCAAAATCGTGACTGTCCCATGAAAAATGTTGTGAGGTATGAGACTGGAATATGAATAGGAGAGGGCCTGAATGGAAAGATAAGTAGTAAAAAAAAAAGTAACATTTAAGTTGTAGTCTCATCAATCGATTTTAAGCTGCTCGGGTCAATGACCTATGATTAAGAGTTGGTAAGAGCAAACAGAGGAAGGCAAAAAATGAAGACCAGTTGACAACTTTTTTAGAATGGGACATACGTAAATGTAATTTAAAGGGGAACTACTCCTACTTTTTTTTCTGCAGTGCTTTATTATCTGCTTCATGTACTACTTAAAATAAACAAAAAAACATTGTTTCTCTACAGAATTTGCTTGGTGGAGCTCTATTTGGGCCTTGGTTGGGCCTTTTCCTGTGCTGCGCTCTAACCTCCATAGGCGCCACGTTTTGTTATCTCCTTTCTAATGCATTTGGCAAGAAGATGGTTGTGATGTACTTTCCTGACAAAGTCTCCACATTACAAAGCAAGGTAACTGGAAAGTTATTTGGCACCCTTATATACACATGAAATAACAAACAATGCACATTTATGGAGAATTAAAGAATTGCATGGGTGTTAGATGAAAAGGTAGTCATGTCTAAATGTATGCTGACCTTGTTATAAGCTGGGGGTAGGTGAACACATTTTGGTCATAACTTAAGTTCTTCTTTAATAGCATAAAGCTGGCCATAGACATGCAGATTTTATTCTTTGTGTGAAGAATTCTCGTTTGTTTCAGTCTAACAATCTACCAGTAACCATTCAGATTAAGTAGGAAAAATTGACAGACCGCAATTGTAAAGTTATGTCCGACAAATCATAGTGCCATTTACCCATTGATATTGTCAGGCAATACATGCAGAGATTTTATCGATAATATCGCCAATATAAATCTTTTAACATATCCGATCGACTAAACAACCGGTTGCCATGGTACGAAAAATGTCAGGATGCTCCACATACAATCTGAAAATGATCTGAACTTTCTTACTACTGTATATTTGCGTCTATGGCCAGTTTAATGTTTGCTTATAAAACACAGCAAATGCCATGTATCAGGACAATTTTGTTTTCAATCTGGTAGGAACTTTAGTAACAAGCACAAGAGTTTAGTAAATTGTAACCAGGGAGATGTTGGCTTTCAGTATTCGGATTTCAGTCGACAAGGAATTTCATTCATTAGAAAAATGTGTTAGAAATGTATTCAATTTTAAGAGAGCTTTGTGGTATTTTTGCATCTAGTGTAAAAAAACTTTCATGAAGACCTGCCTTACTATTAAACATAGAGTGCACTAAATAGATGCAACTATATAATATATATATATATATATATATATATATATATATATATATATATATATATATATATATATATATAATATGTGTGTGTGTGTGTGTATTATTTCCCTGTTGCCTTTTTTAAGGTTGAAGAGAATCGTAGCAGCCTCTTCTTTTTCCTTCTCTTTCTTCGCTTGTTTCCTATGACACCCAACTGGTTCCTGAATCTGACTTCGCCTATTCTCAACATACCCATTGGACAGTTCTTCTGCTCTGTCCTGATTGGTAAGAGCTTTTTCGTTTTCCTTTCTGCTTCAGAGTTTCAGCCAATACGCCTCAATCATTATGCTTCTATATCATATACAAATGAGAATTTACTTTATTTAGAAGAGCTGGGAGAAATATGTTTTCCAGTAAAGAATACAACAAGAGCTCATCATAAAGCTAGAGAATTTATGACAGGAATAAGCAAAATGTAATAAAGTCAAAGATTCCATAAAAGACAATAGGTTTTATTCACTAATCTAGGTGCTAATCTATAGCAGTGCAGTTTGCGACTGCAACCAACTCTTTGTAGACTTTTCAAAACTGCCGGCTTCCCATCTGCCAGTCACTCTGACCCTGGGCAGTAATCCTGAAGACATTAGTAATTGAAGCTTTCAAAATGTTGAGCTGCACTCGAACTTGCATATGAGAAACTAGCCGTGGGCTGAGAGTTAGTTAGTTAGGGGTTTAATGTGGAAAACAAAACTGCATAGCCTAGGATTGTGTCTATATCTAAATTCTGTATTGGGCGCATCCCTGCTTAATTTGTTACTAAACAGCTACTTACAAAAGGCATTGTTGAAGTAGAAGGGAAGTTAAAAACACTGGGGGTGTCAAACGTTAAGCATCCCTCAGTGACTGCAATCGGCTACCTCTTAGGCCAGTGCTCCTGTCAACAGAAAACTGCACCAGCCCAGGGTACTTTTATAGTAGCATCACAGAGAAAAATTAGCTTCTGTATTCTTGTTGGTTGGTTTTCACTCTACTGCGCAACGCACTGGCCTAAGACAACAGAAGAAAAAAGAAGCACAACATGTTGCTAATAAATAAATAGGCCTGTGTAGTTTTTAGCTAAAAGGAACAGTGGCCTGGGGTATAAGATAAGCTATTATAATCACATTTGACACCCCCAGTGATTTTAACTTGCCTTCTCCTTTAACTTTCCTTGTGCTTTGAGTGATGTCATTGTTTAAATAGTACCCACTTTATAAACATACCTGGAATTTAGCCTCTAACAGGAAGCCTTACCTTTCTTTCTTCACAGGCCTTCTGCCATATAACTTCATCTGTGTTCAGACAGGCTCTATTTTGTCCCAAGTGAAATCACTGGATGATATGTTCTCCAGTGTAACTATCCTCAAGTTACTGGCAATTGCACTCACTGCTCTAGTCCCAGGAGCCATTGTCAAAAGATTCAGTCACCAGAACCTGGAACAAAATAAGGATCTCTTTTTGAATGGCAAAAAGTCTCTGTGAGGCTTCTTGCTGGTTGAGATGTCCTCTCCATACTACTTCTCCATGAGAGACTGAGGAAATCTGTAATCGTGTCTTTAGCCAGGTGAACCAATGTCTTAATCTGTATTATTTATTATTTCATAATAATATTTTATTGTGTTAAACTGGTAATGGCAGGTATGTGTTTCTGGTATTGTAAATCTTATATTGAATCTCAAACATTACTTTTATATGGCGTGTTCAGGAAAAAGCACGGTTGTGTGCAATGCAAAGTTTTTATTCTTATAAGAGTTAAATTTACTGTCTTGCTGCTGTGAAATGTGAAATAATTGCTGCTGTATAGGCCGTTCAAATTAGCGGTCATAGGGGATATAGATGTTCAAGGCAGATTTATCTAAATATATTTTTGGGATTTTGTATTTGTAAAATACACACATACGCTACAGGTAAGTACCTAAATAAAGAGAACAGAGTCCTAGCACTACAGCACCTCCATACTATCTTTGTCTGTGAAATTCCTTTTTGCCCATACCTGAGGACGTTTGATAACTGAAGTCAAGGGATTCTCACCTGCTTGGTGTTCTGAAGCAGTGCTCATACATGTTGATAATGAACACTTGCTGCTCTTCATGGTCATTTCTGAGATCATTCTGTCAGCCTCTGCATGCAAAATTTGAATGGTTATTGGTCTTCTGGGATATAGGACATTATTTCCCAGTTGGCCATATATATATATTTTGTGTAACAAAACTTTCATTCAGTACTGAAAATGTATTAATTAGCATTACTACTTTTGTGATAATATTCCTAATTTCATTTAATAGCTGCAGCACCCGATTTAAAGGACAAGCAAAGTCTGAATCACTCTGGGTGCTTGCTTGTTTTTGGCACCCCCCCATCCCAAGTAAATCTAATCACTTATCTGTGGACCCCTGGCCTGGGCTCCTGTTGTTGATACATGCCTTAAAGTGGGGTATTCTCCAGTGAGTAAGGATACACACAGGCACACCTTGGAAGCCTCTCTTTATCTTGAAATAGTCTGTGCGCAGTGGTAGAAGGGTAATGGCAACCCATTTGTTTTACTGGTACAAGATGCACAGAGATGCAGTTCAACACAGGAACCTGGTAGCTCAATCACAGCAGCATGCTGCTGTTTTTTCAGCAAGAATAGAGCTGGCCATGGGTTCAAAGATTAGTGATTATACTGGGATTTGTTCTTGGACTTTATAATATCAGAAGCTCAATACACTTGAATACATAGGCAGCATTATGGGTGTTAAATCCATTGCCTAAGCCAAGCATATGACAATCAATCAAATCTGAGCTCAACGCAATTTTCCATGGTAAATATTAATACAGATTCCAGATAAGTGTAGGAAATATCATTGACACAGCCTTGAGATCTCATCAGCTTAAAGATGAACATATATATATATATATATATATATATATATATATATATATATATATATATATATATATATATATATATATATATATATATATATATATATATATATATATATATATATATGAAAATGTATAAGTAGTATATAGTAAAATGTCTAATCATGGTTCCACAGTCTTCTATTTATTCATGCTGTTTTATCATTGTGTTCCATAGTATGTTTAAATGGACTCCTGTTCTTTATGGTTGTTGAATTTAAAGTGTACAGTAGATAGTGCATCCTTTTTTATATACTCTATGTTCCCATAAATATATCAGTGAGTAAGAAAAATTGGGGTGTCTACTGTAAAACTATTAATTGACTCCAACCATCTTGCTATGCGATTATTAGGATGAGAATGTAGTTCCTATCCTCACTCACTGGTGTTTATGTGCTGTGTGCATTACAGTTATGATGTTATGTGCAAGCGATCACAATCTGTTCAACACAACAGCACAAAAGAATTCAGGATTAATGGCTGAAATGCTCAGGATCACATTTTGTTCATGTTCATATTATTTCAGTGCATCACAGAACATATTTAAATTGGATCAGTGTAAATTATCCAAGCTACAATTTTGTAAGAAACTTAATTTCTTGAAAGTTCATTTCTAAAGATTTAGGACCTGGTATGGTCCCTGCACTTGCTTTGCATTATGTTCATAAAAGAATCTCTGGAAAGCATCACATGTTTGTTGTTGCCATAGAAATGAGAAACTTGCTGTCCTTGTCTGTGTGTGTGTAGAGACAGGAGTCAGGCAGGCCTAACCAACCACACAGGGTATAATATTAAAGAATTTGTTTCCTAATAGATGCAGATATAAAAGGTATTTATTTTTTAAATCATCCAACAAGGTCCTGGTCCAGGGTGGACAATACTTCCACCTCAAAAGGATTCTTTGTGGTGTCTGTTGTATATAGAACCTCTTGTCTTAAATGAGAACTAAAGCCTAAAAGCAATATAGCTAGAAATCCTTTATTTAATCTACTGAATTTATTGTACCACCCCAGAGGTTTAGCAGCCTTGTAGCTAATGATTCAGGCTTTCTAAGTTGTCCGCAGGAGCTCACCATTTTTTGATCTAGTTAGGCTATGTTTTGAGTATCGGTGACACTGCACATGCTCCATGTGCTCTGGGCTGTTGTTGAGAAGCTAAGCTTAGGGGTAATGAGAGAGCATCAAACCAATGGCAGAAAAGTGAGGTTAAATGTGTCAGTTCCACTGGTTTCTATGCTGCCATGTAATGTACAATTAGTTAATTACAATTTGGCCTTGTATTGGGTATATGTTGTGTATATATCCTGTATATTGTAAGTTGATCCCATCCCAATGGCAGCTGAAAGTAGCCCAGAGCATGTGCTGTAAATCAGAAGAAGGGGAGCTACTGAGGGGGGTTTTGGAGGTGCAAATCTTCATTTCTAAAGGGTTGTGGTATCACTGGGCTTGCACAGTGCCTATAACATTGGGTATTTTCCTCAGGTCAAGTAACCTGCTGTATTTCATTAACTTACTAAACCAGCCCAGAGGATCAGCAGCCCTATAACTAATCCAAAGCCTGCAAAGTTGTGCACAGAAACTTGCCATCCTGGATTTTGTTAGCCCATCTTTTGAGTGTCATTGACACTGCACATGCTCCGTGTGCTCTGGGCAACTGTTAGGGCAGAGGTTCGTCTGTTATAAAGATTGAAGCTACAGGGCTGAGTATTACATTCTGATGCAGAGTGTACTGGTTTCTGGGCTGCCATGAAACCAGATGTGAATGGATTTACGAATAAGCCTGGTATGGTGTTTTTTTTAAATTTATAATGTAAGTCAGTCCTTAAAGGGGTGGTTCACCTTTAAAGTAACTTTTATTATGTTATAGAAAGACCAATTCTAAGAAACTTTTCAATTGGTTTTCATTATTTTTTATAGTTATTTGTCTTTTTCTTATTCTTTGCAGCTTTCAAATGGGCATCACTGTCTGCTTCTAAAAAAAAAAAAACAAATGTTCTGTAAGGCTGCAAATGTATTGTTATTGCTATTTTTTATTACTGATCCTTCTATTCAGACTCTCTCCTATTCATATTCCAGTCTCTTATTCAAATTAATGCGTGGTTGCTAGGGTAATTTGGGCCCTAGTTACCAGATTGCTAAAAATGCAGATTAAAGAGCTGTTGAATAAAAAGCGAAATAACTCAAAAACCTTCAATAATAAAAAATGAAAACAAATTGCAAATTATCTCAGAATATTACTCTACATCATACTAAAAGTTATCTCAAAGGTGAACCACCCCTTTAAGCTCAGGTAACTGACAGCAGCCCAGAGCATTTGCTGTGAATCACCAGCAAATAGGGAGCTATTAAAGGAATTGTTCAGTGTAAAAATAAAAACTGGGTAAATAGATAGGCTGTGCAATATAAAAAATGTTTCTAATATAGTTAGTTAGCCAAAAATGTAATGTATAAAGGCTGGAGTGATTTCATGTATAACAAGTCAGTCAGATCACTACTTCCTGCTTTTCAACTCTCTTTGTTTACACTGACTGGTTGCCCTGGCTACCAGACAGTAACCAATCAGAGACTTGAGGGGGGGCCACATGGGTCATATCTGTTGCTTTTGAATCTGAGCTGAATGCTGAGGGTCAATTACAAACTCACTGAACAGAAATGTACCATGTGGCCCCCCTTCAAGTCGCTGACTAGCTCAGAGTTATAGAGCTGAAAAGCAGGAAGTTGGATTCTGGCTGTTTTATTAGACATCTGTTCACGCCAGCCTTTATATATTACATTTTTGGCTAACTATATTAGAAACATTTTTTATTTTGCACAGCCTAATCTATTTACACAGTTTTTATTTTCACACTGAACTATTCCTTTAAGGGCCTATCTGGAGGCAATGTTCCCTCTAAGGTGTGGGTTTGTGTGCATGCACATGGATTGTGAGGCCAGCGCACACAAAAAATTGTGTTAGTTCTCACCTGACCACACAGTTTAAAAAGCTGTACACAAAAGTTTTAATATGTGCACACAAAAGACTTTTTGTAGAGAAGGAACTAGAAGGAACATCGTTTGGAGGCACAGATCTTCACTACTAAAGAAGCCCAAAACCCAATTCTAGCTTGCTTTTTTGTTTAGCTATAGGTCTCCTTGTAACGCCTACAAGACTGTATTAATCCTGTACAGGGGGTTAACTGACATTGTGCCTTACAATTACTTATATAGATGAAACATCAAGCACTGAAAACATGTCTTTTTTTTTTTTTCTTCATTGTTAATGTTTTTTAATATATGGAGGAATTTATATTCATATTTAAGAAATCAAGTATGTGTCTGACAATAAATCAATATTTGTCTCTAATGGACATGTTTGAGTCCTTTTTACCCTTTAATTTTAAATTGCAAAACATTGGTGGTAAAACACATAACATACTAGAGAATACAGGTATGGGACCTGCTATCCAGACTCCACAGGACCTGGGTCTTCCGGATAAAGGATCTTTTTGTAATTTGGATCTCCATATTTTTAAATCTACCAGATATTAATTTAAACATTAAATATTTCCAATGGGATTGCTTTGCCTCCAATAAGGATTAAATATAGTATAGTTCAGATAAAGTCCAAAGTACAGGTGTGGGATCTGTTATCCGGAAACCCATTATCCAGAAAGCTCTGAATTACAGAAAGGCCATCTCCCACAGACTCCATTATAATCAAATAGTCTAAAGTTTAAAAAATGATTTCCTTTTTCTCTGTATATTATAAAACAGATCCTTGTATTTGATCCTAACCAAGATATAATTAATCGTTATTAGAAGCAAAACATGCAGTGAATAGGGTTGCCATCTGGCCTGTATTTTACTAGCCTAATCGGTAAATCACCTGCCAAGGCCGGTATTACAAATTGGCTCTGCCCCTTTTTGCGACATGGCCGGCAGCTCCGCCCCTTTTTGCGTCACAACCCGTCCCTTTTGTTTTCCGCCCCCACCTTTGGCCGGTAAAATTTTTTTTAAAAGGTGGCAACCCTAGCAGTGAATAAACTACAGTCTATGGGAGATGGTTGTTCAGTAATTCAGAGCTTTCTGGATAATGAGTTTCTGGTAAACCTTTATTTGGCGCTCACTAATACAGTATGGGCACGGACACGATTAGTTGGGCTGGTGGTGGCTGTTTGGGCCTCTGTGTATTTAGGTATTTAGTTAAGTCGATGGAGCAAACTAATAATCTTTTATATCACATGACTAAGAAAAAAAAAAATAAAACCTCTTTAAAAATGTAATAGTTAAGCATCCATTATAACTTGGGTGCATGATTAAATCAATGACAATCCCCATTTAAATGTAGTGATAGATACTATTAGAGGGTTTAGCCACATAATGGGTATAAATAAATAAAACCGTAGAAAATGAGTGTCCATTGAATAATATTTGATGGTGGTAAACTAAAGAGTAAACTAGTTGTTGCCAACTTTTCCCAGCTGACCAAAGCCCTGCGAAGGCATATGATATGATATTAAATGACTTATCACAGTGCTTGTTTACTGGAAAAAGAAACACACAAAAATGAAAGGCTTACAATTAAGGTACACTGGCTTTTTATTCCATGCATTTGTTTGCTTTGATATTTCTGAATTCCCATTCCTATACAGACATCAAAAACAAAAGGTCAGGCTGGTATCATAACTTATGTTTAAGCAATTCTAAAAGGTCTGGTTGTTACATATGGGTCAGCTGGGATATGGAAAGACAAGGTAAACAGAACTTTGCAGCAGATGTGTTGGATAATGGCTTCAAATAAGGTGAAATGCTTCTTTCCTCCTAAACCATTTACTGCCAATGTCTGATCAATGATTATTCTTCAGTCACGCCATCCATACTTGTACATAGGAGGCTTTTCATTTAACAGTGGATCTTGCTAAGATAGGGACCCCTACAGAAATCTAATTGACCCATTTCATGTTCCTTTACTTTCACAGCATGGTGCTTTATATCCTCTGGTCTCCATATATTATTTGAATACAGGCCAGAGTTTGACAAGACAATATACTGGACATGTACCAAAGGCAGATGTGGATTGTAGGGAGTTTAGGATTAAGTACAGACTGCCAAATGGTGGGATCGGCTGTAGGAAGCTGCAGACTTAGGCTAAAGACACGTATAATGCTGGCAGTTTGGCAACTTTTTTTCTTTTTACCTGCTCAAAATGTGGCAGCAAAAACGTTACGTCTCCCACTTTCCAGAATTATGTTTGCGTGCCTTCAGCCTTTAGGGGCCACTGTGCCATAATCACCATGGGCCAAAAAAATGTATGGGGGAAAGCAGAGGCAATCAAAGTTACCATTAATCCAAGACTCTCCATTAGCTATATGTGTATCTCTAAAGCTGCCCATACACAAGCATATTCTGGCTGCCCAATCAGTCATACTTCGAGATAAGCCCACTGGGCCATGTATAGGACGAAGTAATACCCCCCCAGCTGATATAATATAGGAGCTCATTCCGATATTGATTGGGTTTAGGGTTGCCACCGGTTGATCCCAATGTTATTAATAGGGGAAAAAGATAAATATATAGGAAGGCCGGTATTTTTTTCTGGAAAAGGTGGCAACCCTAATTGGGTTGGGTAATCCCATGGACTACAGGCTGCATATCGGTTTCCAAACAAATGGATTTTAGCTGTGTGGCCAAATTAACTGCAGCAAGCAAAGCATGGAAGCGGAGCTGCTGTGTGACAGGACAACATATGTCAAGTATAAATATCATCCAGTCATGATATGGTGCTGAGAGGAAGCCATATTGATTGTGTGCCATCACACAGCAGATCAGTTTCAGCCATCTCCATGATAGAAATAACATATTTCCACCTATTTTTAATATGAATAAATACACTAAAAGGACTATGCCCACAACTTTCATTCTACCCTGTATTTATATATAAGGGGGTCCAATAAAAGTACCTGCATGAGTCACACATCCTCTGCTGCAACGTGAGATGAAAAGCTTATGGTTACATTCCTAATTAATTCCTGACTTCTGCAGATCTTTTTATTCCACAAATCTGTCTCTTATGCCACTACCATCTGCCATAAAAATTGATAGTGAAATCACTTTGTTCACTTTCCAGATTAAAAAAAAAAAGACAAAACCATAGAACAAATAAGTGAAAATCAACGTGCGTCCATCGATAAACACAGATACATTCTGATCTACAGAAACCAAATCACAGAAATAAAATTAAATCAAATGCCATATAACTTAAAATCTGAATGTAGTCCTGCTACATGACCAAAACAAAGGTAATAATTTAAACGCTCATAACAATACTGTTTTTCAGAATAATGAAACATTTCCCTTCATTAACCCCTTCCTTGCCTAGGAGCTTAGAACATAGTTATTTAAGACAATGAACTACAAGTCCGTGACACAAGGGTGGAGTTTTACATGTAGGATTAACCCAATTGCTGCTGGAGAGGAAACATATCTTTTACATAAAAACTCATGTTGGTGGAATGAATTAAATGGCCAGTTTAATCATAGCATTTATTTTGGTATGCCATTATTTTGTTTTTCTATTGGTTAATACTACAGATATCTGATTTTAAAGGCACTATACTGTATATCATTGAATAGAGAATTATTTTCATTTGTCTTTGCTGGAAAGAATAAATTATACAATGCCATGTCCTTTTTTTGTTCACAGAACATTCCTTGTCTACATATTAGAATTAATCAGCAGTAATGGGAGTTTGCCCAGAGCCTCTCAGCAGAAGGGGCAGCAGGATAGATGTAAATATGCAGGAAAGTAATATTCTAGGCAGCATAAAGGATATGTATATTTGTTTAGGGATGGGTGCATAAACCAAATAGGTATTGCGTAGTTAACGCCTCTATTATATAAGTATAATAGTTTTAGCAGAAAGGAGTTATATACAGTCTCAAGCAGCTATAATATTATTCAAGGTTTGGGACTGTTTCATATTTGTATTTAAAAATTGATTTCCTATTTGTGCCGTTAACCTGAGAAAAAAACTAGAATTGATGGTATTGCTACCCTGTGACATTTATGGAACAATGACAGCCTTTAGGAAGAGGCGCCCACTGAACCTCCCTTACCTGAATACTACATGGGGGCTATTTACTGAACTCCGAATGCCAAAAATCCTGAAAAATTTGTGTTCGAATTTTTCGGGATTTATTAAACCCGAGGATAGAAAAAGTCGGCATCTCAGACCTGCCAAGGTTGCATATAAGTTAATGGGAGAAGTCCCATAGATATTTCGATCTAGGCTGGGTTTTGTGCAATAATATAAAGATTTCATGGTTTTCAGGAAAAAATCTGAAAAAAAAAGAATTTTTGGGTAGAAAATCCGAAAAATTTGTATAATTAGTTTTTTCCATTTTTTTTCCGCAAAAACTAAATTTGCAGGAAAGTGTATTAATAAATAAGGAGAAAAAAACCTGTGCAGATTTGGGTCGGAGTTGTTTTCAGAAAATATTGAGATAAATTCGGAATTTGATAAATGAGCCTCCATGTGTCTATCAGTGTCATATATGTCACTTGCTTTTAGGCAAGAACATCTGCTCAAGGAGCTTCAGTAGGGACATGCAGGGTTACCATCCAACTTCTGTTTATTAGAACAGTGTATAAGACTATTCATTGTAGTTTTGTACACTGATATTACAAAGTGAATCTTTCACTTTTATGTGTCTATATATAATCTATGTACTGGAGATGAACAGAATCCATTATTGTTAAATATGGACAAATACAAAACCCTTATTTGGATTCATATTTTAGCAAAAAAAAAAAAAAAAATCTGTTCCTGTTTGTAAAGTCACATGACCTTCAGAGTTTGGTCAACTCAAGACTAAGTGCTCCTTTGCAGAGTCTGTTGCATTAGGACTGATCCTTTTCTAGGCAGACTGGTTCCCTCCAGCAGCACAAGGGCTGAATTCACAGAACTGTGTAAACATAATAACTGAACAGAACAGTGTGCCAGATTCAGCTGGTCATTTAGGATTTGCCATGGAAGAAGCCACGGGTTTAACTCAGATGTGGCTTGGGCCATAAAAATTAAAAATCCCAATTCTCCTGAATCTGTACCCTGAGGTTTTTCAGGGAAATAAATTACATGCCATACAAAAAGTGTGGCTGAGAACACATGTAGACCATTACAAAAATAACAACACATAATAACACAGTCATTGGAAGAGCGGCTCATTCCGTTTGGTGAATTCTGATTGGCTAATACAGTTTGCAGTTATGTGACAGAACTCACTCTATGCTCTTTGGTAAGCTAAGGGGGTACAGTGATAAACCCCCTAATTACCACTAATACCAAGTGAAGTCAAAGTTAAGTAGCATTTGTCAGGCACAACCAACAAATAAAATCAGAACATGCAAATTAGCCAGCGAGAATCTCAATTTCCATTGATGTTATTTAAGCGGAAGCTTTCAGGTAAAGGGGGTTTCTGCTGTACAGCGGTGCAGGACAACAAGCTACAAGTATTCAGGGGCAGACAACATTTAGCAGAACTTCTGGCATCTTTCTCATGATAACACTACGTTCAAGTAGTTGCTTTTATATATGTTAACTCTGTTTGCTGGAGGACATATCCAGGGCATGTATGTGGAAGTATCCCTCTATCCCTTACCTGTTGTTGTTTAACTTCTGCACAAAAACTGCAGAACTTATTCAATTGCACAACTGAATATTTTTGGAATGAGCCGCTCATAAACCTGAATCCTGACCTCGTGGTCACCCCAGACTCTAAAGTCTTCCCTTGCTCTAGAACAGTGACCCCCAACCATTAGCTCGTGAGCAACATGTTACTCCCCAACCCCTTGGATGTTGCTACCAGTGGCCTCAAAGCAGGTGCTTGTTTTGGAATTACTGGCTTGGAGGCAAGTTTTGGTTGCAAAAAAAACATCTGTACTGCCACACAGAAACTCCTGTAGGCTGCCAATCCACATAGGGGCTACCTTTAGCAATCACAGCCATTATTTGGCAGTGTACCCCCAGGAACTTATGCTTGTGTTGCTCCCCAACTCTTTTTACATCTGAATGTTGCTCATGGGTGAAAAAGGTTGAGGACCCCTGCTCTAGAATAAAATAATAGTGCCTTTTCACATTAGTGTTGGTGATGTTCCTTCACATCATGTGCTTTATGACAGTTTTGTCAATACCAGTCCATTCTCTACCTGGGATGTATGTGATCGCTCTTGAGTGCAAACGTCGGTCACCTCTTGACTTTCTCAAAATGCAGTTGGGTGTCCATGAGAAAAAGAAAATGAATGCAATACACTGGACATTTCCAAGTACTGTTGTCTGGAGTCTGCAAACTATAAGCTTGCCAAAAAACCATCGGCCAATAGTCGATTTACTGTTATCCTCCCGCTGGGCTGGGCACAAGAGATATGTCCTCGGTCACTGCCAACTGCCTTTGGATGTTAGGAAGCGTGTGAAATGTATTTCTTTCCATTCAGTTTAACATGGGTTTCCCAACATTGGGCTTGAAATGCAAATATAGATTCTTAAAAGGTGCTGAATATAATGCAGAGGTCTCTGGCATTAAAAGTGATTGTTGAGGCCAGAATAATACAGTATGTAAATATCTGATCTTCCTTGCTTGTCTCTCTGCATTTTTGATCCTGTGTGCCAGTTTGTGAAGAACTTCTGTCCATGGAAAAACAGGAAGTGGTCATGTTATTCAGCCACTATCATCCCATGTTCAAAACTTTGTTCTATTTCTCATCTCTGACTTCACAAAGAGAAATAATAAATCCTACTATTGAAACTAGGTTACAATTGTAAAAAAAAAACAGAATTTGGTCCAAAAAAAAAACAGCAGCAAGTCTAACAAGAATGTATTTACCAGTCAGCTGTCTTTTCCTTTGTTTCCTCTAAGATTTGTTTTTATGTGGTGCTTTAATCTAGTTTATGCTATTTACTATTTCATCTTCCTGACATTACAAAGGGTCCAAACTCAAAAGAATAAATATGTAATTTTACAGTATTTTTATATTTCATGAAAATATTTATCCCTGCCATTTTTTGAAATGCTTCCTCTGAAGCTAGTTAATTTTGGGGGAGGTTTCCCACAAGTCTTTGGGCCCCCGTTATTGCAGATATTGTTAGCCGTATTCCTGCCAGAGGATGGAGGACCAACAATGTATTGCCTTGCAACGCCTTGCTGTCCCTCATCCAGCAGTGGGAGGGCTAAAAGAAAGGGTTACAAAAGAAGATCTAGGGCAAATGCTTAATCCTGGTAAACACCATGAGAAGAGACCTGGATAATGAGGATAACGGGAAAATAGAATACTGTTCCATGACTGTAGGCTTCTCACCAGGTGGAGGAATTTACTGGATTGTTGGTTCGTACGGTTGCGTCAGAGCATTCTCCAGAAGAGTCACAGTCTGACTCTGCATTCTAAAATAAGAGGTAAGAAAAAGATTGCTTGAAATATATACTTACAAATGCTTTATCTGAGACATTGATGTATCTACATCTTCTACAGATCCATACATTCTTGTAAGGAATATATTACTTAAAAATAAAATAAATTACCAGTTTTTACACCTGAAGAGCAATGGCACAGAGGACAAGACAGGCAATAAAACACCCCTATTTTCTCTACCACCAGCAGTAATGTGAATTATTTTTGGGAAACTATACGGATTGCGAAGTAGCCCACAGAAGAGATGACTTCAGACTACGTATATGTGAGCAGTGATGTGAATTGCCTGTGGGAAAACTAGGGATGTTTCTTCGCCTGCAGTGGTGCAGATTCGCCGTGGATGACACTGTAGCTTTCCAAACTGCACTTGTTTGTGGGATGAAGCTTTTTAATGTTTAAAAGAGTTTACAAACCCCTGATTTTAATCATTAGAAGTAATAAAAGTTGTTTTTTATGTTATTTATCTGTCCACATGTACACTATATCTTAAATGACTCTTCAGTATTCCGTGGCATAGCCAATGAACTATTTTTTGGAAGGGTTCTATGTTTTTCTAGCAATGTTTGTGTATGTATTTCAAGGTTTACCTGTATGTCATGTCTGTTTCAGTAGTCACTTTGTCTCTTTGCATATCTGCTATGATGATAAGTATTTTACAGATGCATTACTTCCCATTACTGTAATAAATGTGTGCTGTCTGCCCCCTGTAGTTTAGGACAAAGCCTATACATTAAAGTGCAATGGCAGCATTGGCAGGCTGGGTGATAAGTTAAGGCAGTAAAGAAGCCTTAGGAAGAGTTTGTGACAGTTTTGTATAGCTTATTTTACAAATCTATGCAGTTTTTTCTATATATGCTAATTTCTAGTATTTTACTATAGAAAAGCAAAAACTAACCTTTGAGCATTTTACTCACCTCATAGTTGTGCTCCTCAGGGCACAGTTTCCCAAGAGACATCTGAGTCTTGACACGTCTCACTGCACACTCCTTATCTGATAGCCCATCTGACTGCATGGAGATCTCAATGGGAATCTCTGGAGTCTGGGACAACAAATCATCCAACTTGTCACCCTGCCAGACCTTGTTGCCACAAGCCACATCATCAGGGCTGTTAGAGTGGTCACTGGTGTTTCCTTCCTCCCCATCAGACACAGAGAAATTTTCAGAACTGAATGTAGAATATGACTGGCAGCTACTCATGCCTCGAGGAGGTCTATGTCTCCTGGGGAATTCCACCTCACTGTCCACCTCCCCTTCTTCTCCTTCGGATGAGTCATCCCCATTCTGTGAATTGATAAACACAACAATATTGACTACTTAACTGTGCATAAGGTTTGGCTATCAGTACTTGTTTAAGTTGTAACCAATTGGCTATAATATGTAAACAATTTAATTGGAAATTTAATATTGGAGTATGAATAGATATTTCCCTCTTAGTAGTGCAGGAAAGCTGCACAGGTGTGTTTGTTTTAATGGAGAAGGAGTAAACTAAGTGAAGGAACAAGACAGTCCATGGATCAGACCCAATGTGCTTCTGTTCAGGAACTTGAAAATGCAGGCTCCATTCAGGACTTTTCTGGGTATAAAGCCATTTTCCCAAATAGGCCTGGGTATAACGACTCACCAAATGCAACAGCACCCAAACTCTCTTAAAGGAGATATGTAGAAAATATGGGAAGAAGTCAAGAAAACATAACATTTCTTGTGCCATTAAGCAAACCTTAACAAAGGCATGGACAGAGGAACCTTTGGGTTCCAGCTAATCCCATATATATATATATATATATATATATATATATATATATATATATATATATATATATATATTTTTTTTTTCGTAGGTCAGTCTGTATCCCCTGGTCTTTCCTCTACAATAAGTGGTCTGCATACCTTGTATATCTTTAATCATTATTAAATATGCTATGTGCTTTTGTTTCTTCCCACTGTATCATTAGAATGTGATTAGAAGTTTAAATGTTATCAGATCAACCAGAAATTTAGTTCTGCTCTTACAAATACAATAAGGGCGCTTACAGACGAGCGTTTTTACCTGCGCTCCCCTTTGTTTCGTTTTTCTGCGTTTGTCAAGCAAAGAGTGCAACTATAATTGGAGTGCTGTCTATTGGAGAAAAATACATGCATGGTGGAGAACCCTTGTGAACAGGTCTCTGGACGTGCACCCAAGGACTAATTGGCCAAAACAGCAGGTGCGGTTTACTTGTAATTACACTATAATAGTGGTGCCTGTAATGCTAAATTAGCTAAATTCAAAGGATTTACCTTTCGCAGAGTATGTATCCTACGCGGTAGTGCTGGAGGGGTGGGAACAGTCAAAGCACTAACACCAACTGCAGCCTTGAGACTACTAAATTGTTCTCCTCCAGTTTCCAGTTTCTCCTGTACTAAGTTGCGTCTTGGAGATTCGGGAAGGTCTCCATCTGATGTTCTGAACTCAGCAGTCACAACATTTGTATTGTTCAAATTCTCTGTGTCAATATCATGCTGAACAGAAGTCTCAGTACATCCTTGGCTGGGGTTGTAAAGATGCTGCTCACAGTATTCATATTCCCTTTCAGGCTGGATGCGACTATCAGCCTCGAGTGTGCTAGAGAGAAGGTCTGGGCTGAAACCAGACATATGCCTGTGAGCATGGCTGCTTAGAGGACTCCTTAGTGCAGCTGCTGGACCAAAGTAACGTAGATTGTTAGCGCAGTTAGCAATGTTCTGCCCATGAACATTTAGAGTTTGGTGGCGAGTTGGCATTACTTGTGAAGTTTCATGGTAAGGGCTACATGGAGTGACTGGAGGGGAAGCTGGAGTCTGGTGCTGAGAGGACTGTTGGGAAGGTGCTGGAGATTCCTGGTATTTCAGCACACCAACAAAATCAGCATGGCTGCCTTTGCTGTTACCTCGACGGTGACGTGGTTTGCTTCGGTAGCGGCCCTTTCCCCCTCCTGAAGATGTTTTTGGACTCCCAGAAATGGGGGATGCACTGGCAGCACTCCCTTCTGCATTAACAATGCCATCAGATTTTAGAAGGTCAGGCCTGTTCACAAAAAGTCTGAGTTATAGTCAGGTTATCACACAGATATCATAACAGTAACAGAATTTTTAAGCTGCTTACCGTTTTGATTGAGATGGCACCCTTGAGGGAGGACCTTTCCTTTTGATAAGCTTCTCAACAGAGTTGGGATGAACAATGGGCCGGACAGGATGTCTTTTGTAAGTCCCTGGGTATTTCTTCTCTACAGTTTGCTCCCGCCTTACACAGAATAGTTAGAGAAATGGTTACATATTTCCAGATGTATTTCATTGAAGCAGATATCACTGCAGAAATCCAAAACATGTATCTTTCCAGTTACTGCTGAGCTGCTTATTTCAGTTGGAGGATGCTGCCATATCCACAGCCTGTTTGGTCAATTAAAATGACTCCAATATGTCTTTAATCAATCCACTGATTTCACAAGGTATGATATGTTATTAGACATAATACAAAGGTAAATATCCTTCTATGCAGAAAACAGTATTTCTTTCATCAATATTAGTCGTTCCACAACTATTTTCAGCCACAGGCACCTAGTTATCAAGTAGTAAAATCTTCCTTAAATTGGAAGTAAAGTCTAAAATAGAATAAGGGTAGAAATGCTGTATTTTGTATACTATATGTAACATAAACATGAACTTACTGCACCACAAGCCTAATCAAACAAATGATTTATGCTTTCAAAGTTGGCCGCAGGGGGTCACCAACTTGTAAGTGTATTAAACATCATTGCAAGACCAAGACATGCTCAGTGTGGTCTGGGCTGCTTAGGGATTGTTATAAATTATTAAAACAGCACAAATCAAATATATCTGCCAGAAGCTGATACATCAAGACTGATTAATAATCAGAATAGGCAGACTGCACTGGGTCCTGTGTTGTCATGTAATCTAATGTGGATTTTATACTTTTTGTATTGTTTAATACAAACGTTCTCCAACTCTCCAGAACCAGTGGCTGCAGCAAAAAAATCCTCCAAATAAAATCCCAGTTTATCTGTTTAAATCTGGCTCCATGATTTTTGTCCCTGCAGCTCGAGTTGGAAACAGTAAAGTTGATGTAAAGGCAAAAATAAAATCCAATACAAATCTCTACACAGTCGCCCACTGCTCTACAGGGAAACAAACAAAGCAAACAAAGCTGCTTGAGTTCTGCATGGCTGGGAAGTAAGGCAGGGGCTCCCTTGCTGTTCATAAGTATGATTGTTTCTCTGCAGAGCAGTTAGGGACAGTCTGACAATTCCTATCCACATCAGTAAATGAAGGGAGAATTTCACATTTTTTAAGTATATTGGAGGTTTCTTTTTCATTAAAGAAAGTAAAAATTAAATTTTATTTTTTTGCCTTTACATGCCCTTTAAAGTAATATACAATTTTAAACATATACTTGATTTATGAAATTCTACATGATTGTAAGAATATGTGCACAGCTGTCAAATGTACTTACCTGGCAGAAATATTTTCAAGTAAAATTTAGAATTTATGAGATATTAGATACTGATGTGTTGTAACTGTACACCTGTGTTTAATTGCATGCACATACCTGGTGAGTTCCTTTTCTCGCACTTCTAGCTGCAGCATGATAGAACTCAGCTCCATGTAAAGGTTGTTGGCTCTCTCCAGTTTGCGCTCATAATGTTCACGGATATCTAGTGCATGCCTGTTAAAGGCAAAAAACGTCAGGGTTTTTATCACAGTAAGCACTGTAACATTTACAGGTTTGAGTGGCTTTCCAAGAGCCATTAAACCTCTACTTGACTTGCCAGTAGAGGTTATACTACAAAATGAACCAATGAATGAATACAGCTGATTTTGACTACATCTGTTCTCCTTGACCTCAAAGATCATCCCTTTGCAATACCTGGTTCATTATTTGAGCCCAAAAGCACCTTTAAACAATAGTCAGGGGCCGATTCACGAAGGGTCGAATATCGAGGGTTAATTAACCCTCGATATTCGTCTGGGAACTAAAATCGTACGACTTCGAATATCGAAGTCGAACGATTTTGCGCAAATCCTGCGATCGATCGAAGGTTTTTTCGTTCGATCGAACGATGAAATCCTTCGAATCGAACGATTCGAAGGATTTTAATCCAACGATCGAACGAAAATCCTTCGATCAAAAAATCACAGGCAAGCCTATGGGGACCTTCCCCATAGGCTAACATTGACTTCGGTAGCTTTTAGCTGCCGAAGTAGGGGGTCGAAGTTTTTCTTAAAGGGACAGTACTTCGACTATCGAATGGTTGAATAGTCGAACGATTTTTAATTCTAATCGTTCGAATTCGATCGAATTTAACCAATTAGATGGTCGAAGTACCCAAAAAATACTTCGAAATTCGAATTTTTTTTTTATTCGAACCCTTCACCCGAAATTCGTGAATCGGCCCCTCATTGTTAAACAAGTGGGTCATTCTGGAATATCAGTCTGCCCCAATGTTACAGTATATACAATATTTTGTACTTGTGCTCTTCCAGTAACACAAACTTTTTTCTAGCTTAGTTACTTGATTGTTGCATTTAGGGGGAGCATCTAAACTTGTCGAGCATGACCTTAATGTCAGAGGAAAGAACTGGTGAGAGGGATTACAATACAACAAACTCCACAATCTGAACCCCAGCTCTGTAGGACCTGCTGTATTGAAGTTACTTCATTGTCTATGAACATTCAATTCAACTCAAGTGTTTGGGACGAGACACCTATTCGTGGTGGAGAGTCATCCTGCTGCTATCAGCCATATCTATTGCCTGTATGACCTGAGTTGGAACACACCTGAGCTCCTCTCTGCGCCTTCTGATTAATTCTTCATCAAGGCGATGAATGCAGGTTCCTTCACTCTTGATCTTCTCAAAATGCTTCTTCACTTCTTCTCTCCACTCAGCCTGAAGGACAGACATGTTATATAAATCATACACAAATGTCTGTCTCCTTTTCATTTTACTTTTCACGCATTCAACCTTCAATTGCATCTACTAACAACTATAAATATAAGCATAGTTATATGCTATATATGTTATAGTTATATCACAGGGTCATTTTTAGGCAGTTTGTCTGAAAAGTTTTGTTAGTATAGTCAATAAACATGAGGCCAAAGGCATTCGCCATTGTCTTTTATGATAGTTTCCTGAAAGCAAGCACTTTCCGTTGATTCTCATAGAGGGCAATTGAGGGTATTGTCCCTGCATGTTTTGGTTATTAAAAAACTCAACAAGCAGTGGGTCAGATTGCCCAGTTTTCTTTCCCAATAATGTTAACTACATGATCCAAACAGTGGCATTTTGCATAATCACAGAATAATGCTAATATATAAAGGTTATTGTTTGGGTTCAAAATATATAAATGTACAAAATCTGCTAAGGAAAACAAAAAGTGAAACTGACATTTTAACACAAAACAAAAAGGAAACACTGTATCAGTAAAGCTTTTACTGAACCACAGTTCCCAGAATCCCTCAGACAAAAGGAGGCTGTCAAATGGTTCTGGAAGCCGTAGTACAATACACAGAAGGCTACAAGTTGGACATTGTGGCTAGATCTGTATGTTATCTCAGTCTTATCATAAATCCAGGTATATTTATGTCAACTTACCCTCTCAAATGTCCACTAGGCAATTGTAATACTCTCCATGTCATATGGAACATTATTTGCATAATTTGCATTTCTGTCACAAGAGGCAGATTTGGCAAGAAACAGGCAGACAAATGGTTTATTTAAATACTGAGCTAAATCTCCTGCCAAATTATATGGCTGTGGCTCTTAGTCACAGCTGCGTCTCCAAACTTTACATTCAGTCCACAGCCACAGTCTACAGGTAGCCCAGTCATTTTCAGACACTAGAGATTTTGTTTCAAGCCACTTTTTGGCCCATCATTTGGCAATCCCCCACTTAGCATAGCATAGCCCATATGCTTGCATCTAAAGAAAAAGGCACATCATATGTTGTCTTTTTTTTATTGTTTATTATATCTGCTGCCTGTTTGTGCATATGAAGCCTTTCTACATCAGGTCAGAGAATGATAGGCAACTTGGAATGTCTGGCATGTGCTTTCACGGAGACAAATCCTTTGGCAGTGTACCTATGTGAGTATGCCGAATTCAACTAATGGATTTGTTATTAGATCAAAGAGGGTCCAAACTTTTATAATTAGCTAAGCCTGCAGATTTGCTGGGATTTGATCTTCTTTCCTATTATATATAGAAATTGTACCCCAAGTTCACAATACAAATAATTTTAGCTGGAACGTGATCCCACTCACTTTTTTCTGATTCTTGATTTTGCAGAGCTATCCTATTCTTCAGCATGTCTTACTACTGGACAGAGGTTTATGGAGTTTTTTTTAGAAAAGAAACTGGATGAAAATTTGCGAAATTCGTCCATCACTACTTGTAAGCAATGTGTAAAATATTTGTAAGCATGCAAGGGAAAAGGAGATGTAAATGTACAATCTGAGGGTTGAATGCAATTAATGTTTAGTAAGGCACAGGAGGAGAGGCAGTGTTTTGAAATGCTCCAGCTTTTAAGAGCCCATTAAAGTGTTCTTAAAGAAACTTAATAACGCAAGAGGAGAACAATACACTCAACAACACTTTAGCTATTATGGTTGTCAAGAGAGAAGTAAAATGAAATATTTCTAACATTTAGAATTTTCTGAGTCATGTTTTGCTTGCATCATCTTTAAAGCTGCCAGCCTGTGCTGACTTACCCTTGTAATCTCACTCTCACCCATTCTGAAGTGCAAATCCCTGTCAGGACTAAGCGGCTTTTTAACACAATGTAAGACTTGGCTGAGGCCTTTTTTTTATAACTTTATATAACAGAGTAATAGTAACAGTGCTTTTAGGTTTTTCCTAATAAACAAATATCAAGATATTTACAAGAATATCCTTTCCAAATCAGGTTATTAAATTCTCCATCCTTTATTGACAGTTTCTATTAATATTTGCAATATGACTTAGTTACATTTTTTTATTATCCTCTCTTTTTCTACCTTACTATCTCCAGTCTTCCTGACAACAGTTATGCATACTGTGCATCTGTATGATTATATCAGTTACAGACCTTGCTGCCTCACCTCTGCTGCAATTAACTGAATTAGGGGCTCCTTTTAAAAAGCGGAAATCTTACCTGGGATTTGAAATACGTCTCCTGAGGGGTCCCCAAGACATCAGCAGCGGCAATATCTAAGTGCATAAGAATTTGCCTGAAAGATGGCCGGTTGCGTGGTTTGCTCTGCCTATGGGATAATTATATCATGTCAGCAAATTATGACCTACCAATTCAGGAATACTTGGGAGCTGTTTTTTTCTGGATAATAGTACCTTAAGTCAGCAAAAAATAAATCCAATAGGATAGTTTTGCCACCAATATGGATTCATTAACCATAATCCAGTCCAACCTGAACTGGATTATGGTTACAGGTAATTCTGTAATGTACATAAGCCCTTAATATTGCAAGTGCAGTAATACATTTTTCTGTATCTTTTCTAACAAAAATGTTCTTTTGTATTTGATAATACTGGGGTATCTTTAGTTCCTTACCAAGTCTGCTTCATGAGAATTTTAAAGCCATCTGGGCAAGTAGAAGGTACAGGAAGATGAAGACTATTGCTGCCCACTCCCCAGATAATAGCAGAGGAATCGACATCTTTGTAGGGAATTTCTCCAGTCAGTAGCTCCCACAGTAAGACCCCAAAAGACCTGGCAAAGTATAAATATATAATTATTCTACATTATTCTACATTATTCTACTACATTAAATCTACTGTATAGACTTTGGGACAATATCAATATCTGAAAACAATTTCTACTCAATGCTCTTACTTCTCTGCTGATTCCTCTAGATTTTTATTAAAGCCAATATATGAAACATTGCAATATATTAGCAACCCTAAGGTCAGAGATAGGCACCCACTAGCACATTACAACACTCTCCCAATGAAAACTAAAATAGTTTTTACAGCAATTGCTGCTGGGCAAAATTTACTTAAAGGACCAGTAACATCAATTTAAAAAAAAAATAGTTTGTAAAGAACAAAAAAAAAACCACAAGGAAAAATTAAACTCATTTTTTATGAACATATATTGTAACTGCTTATCAGTCATTATCCCACTGGGTTCTTTTTATACAGATTTTTTCTACAACATTGATAAATAGAATTATTAGTATACAAAGATACAAACATCTGGAGGGGTTATTGATTAAAAAAAGGTCCTTAACCGTACCACTGCTGTTACCCTAGAGACCAATCAGTAGGTAGAGGGAATCCAGTGGTATAATGACTGATAAGCAGTTTCAATATATGTTCATAAAAAATGTCTTTCTCCCAGCATTCGGGGAGACATAAAATCATATTGCTATGGATCACAGAATCTTCTAGTTAATCCAGTATAATTGGAGGTAGTTTGGATATACCCTCTGAATCACAAAGGCCTTGCCTACATCTATCTACAACAGGGGTCCCCAACTTTTTTTTTACCAGTGAGAAACTTAAAATGTAAAAGGAGAAGGTGCAAAATAACGGCTGTTACTGGCCATTGGTAGCTCCTTTGTGGACTGTCAGCCTACAGGAGGCTCTGTTTGCCAGTACACATAATTTTTATGCAACTAAAACTTGCGTCCAAGCCAGGAGTTCAAAAATAAACACCTGCCTTGAGGCCATTGGGAGCAATATCAAAGGCCAGGACAATAGCAATATCAAAGGGGTTGGAGAGCAACATGTTGTTCGCAAGCCACTGTTTGGGGATCACTCATCTACAGTATGTCCCCTGTAAATCCATATACCTTGTTACTCCAGCAAAACTGGCCTTTTAGTATGGCTATACAGTTCCTGCTGTGAATGTGTGATGACACATGTTTTGTCGCCCACAAGAAATATTCTCCACGACGGGTGATAATGTGCCTGAAAATACCTTGGTATTCTTTGGTAAAACACATATAAATCACTTTTGCATGCTTATGCAATTGCTATGCTGGAATTTTCAGGTAATTTGTCTCCAATAGTAGAGGAGGTAATGACACAAGGGGCCATATGAGGCAACAAAGTGGCCCATGTGCAATCATCAAAGGTCCAAATGCCTGGAATAAGAACACTCATTGCAGTACTTTAGTCATTTGTAAACCATAGCTACCAATCAGAGATGATATTTGCCTAGTTAAGTAAAAGTAAGACTGGAGATGGAAATAGCTGGTGACTGCAAAAGGAGCTGTGTAGCTTTACACTACCACTTCAAATGAAAACTCTATTATACAAATATAATTCTACATCACAAGAACACAATGATCTGTTGCAGTATCATCGGTTTGCATATTATTAATGGTTATTCTTCCCCTGCCCCACAAGAAAAAAACTGACCAGATGTCCACTTTTTCAGAAACAGGTTCATTGCGGATGACTTCAGGAGCCATCCAGGCCACGGTGCCAGCAAATGACATCTTGGTACTTTTGTCACTGAGCTCCTTAGAAGTGCCGAAGTCAGAGATTTTCACAGTGTCTGCGTGGGTGACTAGGACACTGCAAAGGCAAAGTCACTTTGTGAATTAGCTTTTCACTTTTTGGAAACAGTTAAATGTATGACAATTCAATGCAAAAAACACAAAAGCAGACCTGAGGCAAAATGACCTGAGATGGCTGCCTACACACCAATATTACAACTAAAAAAAATACACTTTCTGGTTCAGGAATAAAATTTTATATTGTAGAGTGAATTATTTGCAGTGTAAACAATCTAATTTAGAAATAAAAACAACATCATAAAAATCATGACCGAATCCCTTTAAGGAGACGCGCTTGTTCCTCCATGGTTTAAATGTTACATAATGCATAATATGGTTTGCACAAGCAATCAACACTAACACAAGCCACAAAACAAGATGCTACTTACTTGGGTGATTTAAGGTCTCGGTGGATGATTTTGTGCAGGTGGAGGTAGTTCATGCCACTAGCAATGCCAGTCGACCATTCCACCAGCAGTTTAGGGGTGACTTTGCGCCCTGCCCTGAGTACCTCATAAAGCTGCCCATGGGCACAGTATTCCATGAGAATGCAGTAACAGGGTGCCTGTGTACACACACCTCTGCAGAAAAATATAGAAAAGATGAACATTAATCACTATACGTATCTAATTTACAGAGAAAATGATAAATTACTCTATATAATACCATTCCAACAATTTCTACACCAGTAAGTGCTCAGGACTGCTCTGGGAGGTCATGCCAAGTAATAAGCCATCAAGGTTTCACATATCAAGCAGCTTCACCCAGGTCAACTTTTTTTATATGATTGGCTGACCAGATAAGCTGTGAAGCCTTAAGGTGGCCATAGACGTAACAATTACGATCTTTCTTGGAAAAGATCGTTCATTTCAATAAACAAGTGTAGAACTGAATAGTCAGGTATACAGATAGAAACAACAGAATTCTACCTGTATATGACGATTCAGCACTAACAATGGCAGATGTTTGGGTGCTTTGAAAGGCATTTGAAAATTTTCCGTCCAGCCCGATTAACGATTCGACCGATATCCAAGTCTTCTGCCATTATCGTTTGGCTGTTTTCCCACCATACACGCACCGAATATTGTACAAAAAATTGTTTTGTACGATATTATCTGTGCGTCTATTGCCACCTTTAGTGAGTAAGGCTGAATATCAGATGCTGTCTATGGGATGGCTTTTATTATAAGTAAAAAACATTTAAATCCTGCCAGGACTAAGCCATGGTGATGTTAACAAACATGCAAACATAAAACAGCAAGACAAAAACAATATTTACTAATAAAAAGATATGTCAATTAGCAAATTAATTCAGAAAGTTTAATAATAGTATATAAGCCAGTCCATATTTGAACAGATCAATGCGGCAGTTTTTAGTCTGTGCATGGGGCCAATTATTTGTACTTGACAAATGAGTCCTTACATTTTTAGATATCTATAAACTAAGATGGATGCCATAATGCTTAGCATTGTGGTGACATATTACACATAGCGGTATATTTATCAAGAAGTGAAGTTACAGAAGTGAACTTTCACTTTCACCCTTTGATAAATACAGGGTCGGACTGGGGGGGCCCACCGGGGCTACTGCCCCAGGGCCCCCTCCGGCCACACCGGCGATGTGCCTGTGCGCATGCGCACTGCGCCACATCAGTACCCATGCGCCGCAGTTCTGCGCATGCACAGTGCACATTAAATTATTTTTTCCGCAACCTCCGACAAAGGGGGTGCAGACCTGGACCAGCAGGGCCCACAAGAATCGGGGCCCCACCGGGTTTTTTCCCGGTGCCCCGCCGGCCCAGTCCAACCCTGGATAATTACGCCTTTAAAAAAAAAAAGAGAGAGCCAATATTTCACTGTAGCGGGTTGTGGTGATGTCTTCTTCACTTTTTGATAAATATACCCCTAGAATTCTTTATCAGTAGAATAGCACTATTGCGTCACTATCACCAGCAAAGTGAAAATGAGGTATGTGTAGGCTCTATATTCTATTATGGGTAATGACACATGGCACATATTCAGAGAGACTTATGTGTCTGTATTCTGCGGTCTCCCTTAAACGGTCTGGTCTCTATTCCAGTCACTACATTATCCAAAAGGCCAAGGGAGGTTAGAAAAGTGTCACGCAAACAGAAGTTAAAATTCAAATAACTTTATTTCAGGCTATTTAAAACAATGAACAGGCATAATCATGAACATCCCATTCTATGACATATGTGGTCAAGTGTGTGGGAAGTTCATGATGATGCCTGTTAATTGTTTTAAATACCCTGAAATAAAGTTATTTGAATTTTAACTTCTGTTTGCGGGACACTTTCCTAACCTCCCTTGGCCTTTTGGATAATGACACATGGCACCAAAATCCATTCCATGTCTGTACCCAGACTGATACAGTACTGGCAGATTTGCTAATGGGCAAAGTTACTAACGCTGGCGAAAATTTACCAGCGTGATGTCATTTTGGCACTTCACCGATTTACTAACGGGTGCAGGCATAACTTCGCTAGCAAAAGAAACAGACGCTAGCAATCATTCGCACTCTATTGACATGCGAATTTTCACTCTGGCGAATGGACGTAACTCCGCAAATTCAATAAGATTACGCTGAATGTTACCTCATTCACCAGGCTTGCCTTCGCCAGCTCAGACCAGGTTAAGTGCAATGAAGTGCATAGGACTTCCTCAATTTGTAATGCAAAAAACGTTGGCGTCTTTTCCTTTTTTCAGAGTGATAGGCTGCAAAAGTCCGTAAATTTTTTTTTGGGTACCCGGGTTCCTACATACATTTTCTAACATATGTGTAGCGTAATGTATTTGCTACAACATATACGTCCATGCAGCTTTATAAGTTCCCACCCTATGCAAATTAGTCAACGCTAGCGCAACTTCGATTTGATTGCCGGAATAAACGGTAGCGAAACTTTGCCAGTGTTAGGCACCCTGGCCGCAACTTCGCATTTTAGTGAATTAGCACCGTCCTAGCGAATTTACGCATGTGAAGTGTTGCGATGGCTGCAAAGTCGTTGCTGGCGAATTTTCGCCGGTTAGGGAATTTGCCCCACTTCTAAGTGCAAATAGAGCAGAACACAGCTACAAGATCAGGGGCTGTTTCTCAGATTGCAAAACAAACCAGTGTGGCTTTAGCCAATATTTGCACTTTTTATCTAGAATCAATAACTGCTGTTCTCCCCATCAAATAAGTGCCAATAAAATTAGATACCAAGAAAGAAACAGATTTGTTTCTTTCTCTGCCATATTTTTATGTGTGGTTTAAAGATTCCTAAAATAAAACCTGACAATCGGTAATCTTCATTTTATACTGTTCTAAAATCTGAGGTTGGCTGAGTCAATCTCATTTTAATTTTAAATGCCATCTTAACCCCTTGCTGATAGACTGTGAAAGCAAAGGGGCAAAGTGTTAGCCTATAACACAGCATGTTCCTTTTACAGCAAATTCACTGAGTTTGACTGAAGTGACTGAGGTTGACTGCATAACACCCTACAGTGTTTTTAAACTTTGCTAATTTTGCCAGTCTTCCTCACCTTGCATGAACCCGGGACGTGTCATTTGTTGTTTACTGTAAAAGCCACACAAGGCTGACAGAGCAAGGGATAAGGGAGAAAATGGAAAGAGATGCTGTGGGAAGTAATGTGACTTGGGAGACAGCTAGTGTAGGAGCAGACAGACATAGAAAAGATAGCTAATTTACAAGTGCAATGTGCAAAAATCACATCTAAATTGCCATTTTATTTACCTATAAAATAGAATGTGCCTCAACTGGACTTCAGTCTGCCCATGTGGACACAATCATGCTCAAGTTGTGGTAGTTACAGTGTCTGTGATACAGCACTAAACAGACGCAAGTCAGTTGCCTGTAGAGGCAACCCACGTAAAGGAATATCAACACCAAAAAATTAAAGTGTATTTAAGTAATGGAAATATAATGTACTGTTGCCCTGCACTGATAAAACTGATATGTTTGCTTCAGAAACACTACTGTTCATATAAACAAGCTGCTGTGTAGCAATGGTAGTAATTGAAAAAAGGCTATATGGCACAGAATAAAAAGTGGATAACAGATAGCATTATATTCTACAGAGCTTATCTGCTATCTGCTGTGTAACCTGAGCCTTTTCTCCTTTGAATGGTTGCCCCCATGGCTACACAGCAGCTTATTTATATAAACAATAGTTGTGTTTCTGAAGCAAACACGGCAGTTTTACTAGTGAAGGGCAACACTGCATTATATTTTTATTACTTTCAAACTATTTTCATTTTTGATGTTACCGGTCATTTAAGGGAACAGTGTAATTAACAACTCAATGCTTTGCTTTCACGTGCAGTGGGTCCTAAGAAGCATAATGTGATAAAGGTAAATAATAGAGGAGACATATGTATCACATAGATAAAGGGCTGCTAGTTGACTGAGACTGTTGTGGTCCTCCAATGCAAAAAAAAATGAAAGGAGAGAACTGAGACAGGAAGAAACCGAATGTAGCAGTCATCTTCTAGAGAAGGGGTAAAATTGACAGCAATCGTAAGAAAGAATGACAAAAAGACAGGTTCTGTGGTTGAGGTTCTTACAGAAATAAGTCATTTGAATCTGCACCCTGGTATTCACACTTATATAAAAGTGTTACTGACACAGCTTGTTTTGGACTTTCCCAAGCAGCCTCCTGTTTCTCAGATTATATTTGAAAGCTTATTTATCAACAACCCCAGACCTTCTACTATGTTATAGTCTTCAAATAGGAAAGTAGATATTGTCAAGTAGGCTAGGGGTATTATTGTAGGAGTGGCCTGCAGGGGGTCAATAATTTGCGCTGCCCACTTCATGGAGAATTGTCTGTTTTCTCATAGCCTGACCTGGAAGATACCGGAATAATATGCCAGCACATGTATTAAACACAATTCTGCAGGGAAATGAGGGTATAGTTCTATTAAAATCTAACACCACGTAGCCTTGGTTGGGTCTTCTGCTGAATGTGAGCAGTGGAGAAGATTGAAAGGAGAAACCATTTCTAGAGATTAAACCAATTCTAAAGAGTAGCATTTTGAAAGCAACAAGTCCAAGCAGTAGTACTAATGTAAGAACAGGTTAATGATGTAAAATAAAAGACTGTTTTGGCCAAAGGAACTTTATTACTCCAAACATACAAATGTAGCTATCTGAGGGTAGGAGCATTGAGGTGTTCTAGCTACAGTACTATTCTGCATTTCCATGGCCTATTACATTCCATTATCCATGCCCATAATGGGAATGAGAGACACAATGGTTTGTTTAGTATAAGGCAGAATCTGCATGCACAGACAGAAACGTCAGTGAACCCGAAGAAGCAGTTTAAATTGCTACTATACACTGTTCTTTCATATACAGTATCAATTATACAAAAATAACTGAATAATGGAAAAAAAAAGATATAGTGGTCCTGAAAAGCTACTTTTAAAAATATGTTTGACTGAAATGGTGAGGGTGATGTTTATTTGCTATTAATTACAGAAAAGTAGCAACAGTTGGGCAGTTAAATCGTGAGGACCCCTATTGGAAAGGCATGGTGCAGAATAACCAAGTACCAACTCCCAGGGGGTATACAGCGCAGAAGAATTTAAACAAGTTGCAAGTATGTTCCAGATTCTTACTTAAAAGCAATGATGTTGGGGTGCTTTAACTTTCGAAGGTGCTTGATGTCAGTTTCTTTCTGTTCTCTCACTTTTTTGATAGCTACTTCCTCCCCTCGAAACTTGCCAAGGAACACAGCTCCTTGTGCCCCACTTCCCAGCCACTGCAACTCAGAAATCTCTTCAAAGGGGACTTCCCATGTGTCTATGAGAAAGAAAGAGAAAGTACAAAAAGAATTAGAGGACGGCAGCCGCTGTTCAATTATTTTTAACTATAATTGATGACTATAAGCAATGACATCCAGACCAATTTCATAAGATTATGGGACATGCACTTTGTTGATCATTATTGAATTCACCTCTGATATTACAAGGAATAGCATGGTTCCTTTATAAGCATCATGAAACCCCCACATATATTACTATTAATAACATTTTATTACTATTAATGAATTATAATAGAGATCTATGACCTATATATTAAATGCATTCAGCCTCGGTCAATTGATTCACTGAGTTTATTATAATATGAATATAAATTTGTTCTTATAAAACAGTTGAGCACAGTGCATTGGTGTGTGTTGAGGAGGGTTTGCTAAATAAAGTACAGGTTAAGAAAATAGACAGTATAGAGAATAGTTATAGCTAAACGTGACACTTATGGGCAGATTAGTTTGTTTGACTTGACAGCAGAGCAAATTGGGTAACAATTTATTGAATATATGGCTTTGTTACATCTAGTGATATCATAAAACTTACAGAAAACAACAGTTTTATGGGAATTAAATATCATCCGGTTTTGCTATATGAGCTTGTAGTAGGAGCCTAGGTAGTGTAAACGTTTTTCATCATAACTTCAAAGTCAAAGAAATGTAAACTCTGAATACAATAGTGATGCCTGGAATTTAAGATGAATGGATCCACCCTTCAGCATTTCCATTCTCCATTCCTTTAATTAGCCTATTTCATATATTATCAGACAGGTACTCAGGTAAAAGACCTAATTGTCACACATGCAATTTTTGTGCCATTTCTTCATGTGTGTGGCCAGCTGTCACATTAGTAACCTGGCAAGAAGTAAGCTGAAACACTCTCTTCTCCTCCAGCATAACATGTTAAGGATGAAAGTGGGTCAGCCAGTAGGAGGGGGCAGAAGAGAAGAGAAAGGTTGCCATGAAAGCTGGCAACAAGCTTATCCGTCTATATGTCATATTCTGAAACTAAAGCGACAATGCAGTGTATGGTATGAATGTGACTGTTTTGTATGAGAACCACAAGCCTAGTTATATGGTGCACATGTTACACAATCATAATGGCGTTGTGTCATACAGTGAAGTGAATTCTTGTGACCACATAACTGTCGTGGCACATTCAAGACCGCCAATTGTGATCATGATGTTGGTACTCTGTAGAACACACTGCTTTTTGATTCCGAGGGGCAAGGAGAAAAGGTCACAACAAGCTGACATGGTTATGTTAGTGAAACACTAAATAAAATCCCAATAGTAATAAGGTTATTATGGGTCTGGATTGGTTCTTGTCGTTGCAAAAGCATGCCTTTTTGCCACTGGCCTATATAATTTCCATGAAGATTGAAGAAATTGAAGCAAAATGACAGCCTCAGCAAACAATAAGTACACAACTGACAGCTTTGTCCCTCTGGCGACAGTTTCATGCTTGACTCTCTTGCCATTTTATTTTTTGTATCACAAATAAACATATTGGAGTCTCTACAAGCTTTATGGACTGAACGCTAGCTGTTATCTAACGGTTACTCCTCAATGGTTAACCTATTTTGAAGCAAACTTTTTTGAATAACCTAATAAATTTATAATTACTGTATTTGGTGTATTAATAAATGTCATTAAGATAATCTAAGACAGGCACTCGGGAATTACTCTGGAAAGTGCCACACAAGTGTGTTAGGACAATAATACATCAACAGCACAGGGGACAATTATGTGGCGGTCCACAATTCCAGTTTGCAAGCAACAAATGCACTTGCACAAGCACATTCAGGTGATTTCAATAGGAAGTAACAGTGTATGATGGGGCTTCAGGTGATTTTCCATCACCTCCTTAAAATGAAGTCCACAGAATCACCCTTGTGCTTTTGCCCCAAAAAAACAAGTTAATAGCAATACTAATATGGATTTCTAAAAGGGTCAAAAATAGAGACTACACAGCCAGGGCTGAATGGGGACCAGGGGGATCATGACTGTTTCTGTACATTAGTAAAACAGAAAATGCTATCATGTCATCAATGTCTTATAATTCCTGCTTTATAACATATCAATTGCCATTGGTAACTTGTATTCTACGTAACAGTTGGGCCAGCAGAGGTCATTGTTCCACTGCAATTATAGATGTGAGATGGAACTAGTTTTTAGGAACAGTATAGCAGCTCCCACTCACAGAAATATGGACATAAATAGGGCTGATCAAGCAGAATAACTGGAAGATGGAAAAACAATGAAGCACAGCACACAAGGACAGTTATCAAATTTGTTGCCTTAAATCAGGGTAGAAGGTGAATGAAGAAATTCACTGGGGAGAAGAATTTATAGACTGCTTATGCACAGGGTCTGCTATCTATTTTAAGACAATGGTAATAAAACTAGTAATGGCACATGGGCAAAATTTTAAGAAATCTGAGTCTTTGGACTAGTGTCTCACCTCTATGCCACAAGAAGCCTGATTCTCTTTAATAAGAAGCTACTATTGCTGGCAGCATCTCTCGCAATTTACAGTGTCAGAAATTAATTCCGTTGTTTACTCCAAGTCCCAATTGTGTGCACAGAAATGCTGCCAGTACTATGGACATTCCAATACTTCCCTGATCCACTCTGCTCATTAATCACATAGTAAATATCTGGGTCACAGATGTGCAATTTATCTTATTTGTTGGCATCACAACATATAAGCAGCTCACTATTCTCTGTCTTTAGTATTTTACAGTACAGAGTATCCCTTGGGCTTAAAAGTCAGACAAACAAATATCCATTTTTTTAAGTACAGGATCTGGTCATTGGTTCTGAATAGGAGACATTTTTAAATGGAAATTAATTTAGAAAATGGTTTGTCTATAGAGTTTATCTGTATTTCTAAACTGTTCTTTAGCATATATCCGGGCAGTATTTGCAGATATAGTACTACTTTGGTGCTTTTTTTCTGTCAATGGTACCTAAATGTATTGGTGATCAAACCACCTGTGTGTGGGTGATCTTCAGTCAGTTCCTTGGCCAGTTAATTGCTGACAGACACAAATAAGGATATTGAGTGATTTTCTGCTCTCCCACCAGGAAGGCAAGTCTGAAGGTGTGACTGTAGCCACCTGACAGATGACAGATCAGCTCATATATGGCTAAAGGTGACAATATAGAAAAATGTGATTGGGCAATTTGGCCAATTTCCACCATTCCCACAATCCATAAGCATGTGCATGTTCACAAGTGGGGGCTGTTTCAACAAAGTGATTTAATTGGTTCACAGAGACTCAGAACCTAGAATTTTATCAAATGTGGATGAGGCGTCAGACGCTCATGAAGTGAGGGTCTACTATTCAGATCTACTCATCTGGCCCATCAAGCACACAGATCAGTACTACTGGGTCATCACTGTAGATGGATTTAATGACCAAAATAGTTTGCTGATCCTTAAAGTTGGGTGTAGTAATTTTTGAAGTGCTGTAATTGAAAGTGTTTTTGCATGAAGGTAAACAGTGGGGCAATACATGATAGCCTCAATTTAAATATTGCCAGACTGTTAATTTTTATCAAGGTGATTAACATAAACCAGCAGCCTGGTGCAACAGGAACCTTGTTCCCAATGTGAGAAAACATTAATAACCGTGGTGCAGATATGTGTGGCAATATGTCACACCCGTTTTCTTTCTTCCCACACACACACACACACACACCCATTCCGTAGAGATAACAATGAAGGTAAATGGAAATATTCGATAAGACACCCCCACACTGTTGACATACGCAGTGCTTTTAGCAGTAGCAGATCAGCTGTTTTGTTCCTTTTGTCCCCCATTCCTGAGCTTCTCCACTGGAGATTGGACACCCAGAAAGCTACAACTTCTCACTTACAAACTGCCCTGGAATCAGATGGGAAATCAGGAAAATGTCAGCTGGACCCATATGCTAATTTTCTCTATGTTTGCTGTGTACTCAGTTACTGATAGTGAGAGTATGACTGCATGTCAATAATATGAAAAGTAAAGGATACATTGGGTTGATAGCACACAAGGCACAGGAGGCCATTTCTTACAGTATGTGTATTATCTGATTCAGTTTTAGAAATGTTAGCAATAGCAACTAAACGGTAAGTATACATTTTTTTCTCAAATCAGATAAGCTGCACAGATCTCCCTTTAAAATGAAGGTTCTACTATTCCTTGAAGATTTGTGTGTACTGTTCTGCATCCAAGCCCTTCAGAAGGCATCACTGAAAGTGAATTTTTGAAGTCCGCTGCCTTTTGATAGTATGTAACACCTTACCTCAACATCTTAGCATTTGTGCTTTCCAGCATCAGATACAGCCACTGTTGCAGTTAAATAAATCCTTTAAGCAAATTAATTTTGACCTTTCTTACCTTGCTGCTGAAGTTTGTAATCCGTAGAATAAGCCTTTCCTATGATATTCCATACAGGTCGCAAACAACCAAAAAGCCCCTCTAAGAAACCACCATTCCCACTCCCACTCCTAGAACGGCTGAAATGTATTCTAATGTCCTCATTTGCACTGTTGTTGCCTCCATCTCCAGAGTGACTGGAACCCTGAGGTGCTGTATTTTCAGGTTCATCTTGATCTCTCAACTGAAGCACGCTATTCTCAAACTGGTCTCTAGAGTCTTCACTGATAGAGTTCAGGACAGTGGCATTAACTGGGCTGTTGGTATTATCCAGGAAATCACACTTATCTGGGGTCTCTTTAATCTCATGATGGCCAATAGTGGTACAGTCGCCATAATCCACTCGGTAGTCTTTATCTTCCTGAATGGTATCAACAATGAAGTTGGGAGAAGACGACCAATTCAGGGGCTCGTGCGGGCTTGCCATGATATCATTCAGGTGCATGGGGTTGCCAACCCTAAGACTCTACTGTCTTAATGGAATTTTTTCAACTCTGGTTTGTCCTGGATTGTAGGACATTTGAACCTGAAAGGAAATTGAAGTAGATACATTAGTACTGATCACTTCTGATAATAACTAGCAAACATACACACTGTCTTAGAAGTTTAAACTTCATCGAAAACACATTGAACATTCACTATGATTAATTAGCTCCTTAGTCTTTCCATTCTTGCTTACCACAACCCCATTGCATCTTTTCCAGTAGTACAAATGACATATGCATATTAGGTCTGGTCAGGTCACCTGTATTCCTTATTCCCGGCCAACCACCGGGTTCACATTCAGTTTAGTCACATATTGTACAATTGAACTATAACCATGGATGGTGAAATTTCACTGCCCTGATAGAGTGGTCCATAATTAATTCATTGAATTTTTACACAGAAGGACAGCCATATGCTTTCTGGTTCAGTTGAAACCATGCACACATAGATGGGGAAATAATAGCCTGACATTCTATTTTTACAGATCAGTGCTGGTGTGATGACTCCTGAGTAGCACATAAGTGCTGCAAAATATATTGGCGCTCTAAATATACATGTTGTTAATAAAAGTAATAAAATGCTCATACAAATTGGAGAGAAATGATCTTTCAACAGAAAATCATTTTGGCCTAATTGACTTCTGTGTGTGTCAAGTATAATTGTCACTTTGTAATAAATAAAAACACATAAATGATCTGGCAAATTTCAAACAAAATTGTCTTAAGATTGTACTAAAAATGTTGGTAACACCATTTATTCAGTTGGCTAGTCCTCTAATCTCTATTTAAATTTAATCTCTTCCCCATGAATTGTAGTTGAGACCACTGTAGCACTGGGGTTACAAGGGTCTTAATATAATCTGCTCATTATTTTTCCTTGTTCAAGGAAGTAAAGTAGGACTGGAAAGTTCCGTATGGCTGCCTGGGGTGCTGGAACTTGTACTGAGGTTTAACAGCAGCAAGAGGATTCTTCTCTATACTACATTATTTTATCAATGTTGTTGAAATTCACTTTTTTGTATTTTGCCAATAAGTGAAGAAATATTTAAAAATGCTTCTCACTACAAGACTAGGGAGAATGAGGAAGCCTTTGGATATGTGCACTTATCAATAAATAAAAGCAGAATTTCAATATAGAGTGGACAATTTGTGTAAATCAGTCCCTGGCTACCCTGATGCTCACGTTCAATTATGTAGAATGGCGTGTGCAGTAATTAACAGAGCGTGACCATATCACAGCAAAAGCTTCACTGACAGCTGCCTACCATGGCCTATCCTGGGGGTTGAATAAACCCAATCAACTCAAAGTTCATTAGAGATGTTCGTCAGGTCTGTTGCTGTGTTAAAGGAAAACTATACCCCTGAATAATGTAGGTTTCTATAAATGTATAAAACAGCTCATATGTAAAACCATGCTTCATGTAAATAAACCATTTTCATTAAAATATATTTTTAGTAGTATGTGCCAAAATACACACTAAATAGAAAACTGCCATTTTTAAAAAAATAAGGTCGACCCCTGGGACCCTATGATTCACAGTGCACACAAACAAACCATACATGTTAAGTCACATGAGCCAATTAATGGACAAAGTTCTGTCATTTTCTCCCACACTTCTTCCTGTTTGAGCTGCAGTATTTCTAGTCAGGTGATCTCTAAGGTAGCACAGAGAATATCATAAAATTGGAGCTCGATGGAAAGGATGTAAAAGAGCAATATATGCTGACATCTATATTCCAGTTTGGTAAAATTCTTTAAAATGCCACTTAATATATCAGCTATCTGTAGCTTAAGTATTTGGGGATATAGTTTTCCTTTAAGAAAGTCCCACTTCAATCTTGGGGACTGGCAATATCAGAAAAAGAAAACACTTGGCTAAATCTATTTTCAATGTTTGTCTGATTCATTCTTTGTATTTTTGTAAAAATATAAAATGTTTTTATAAACATATTGAAAACAAATTATTTATCTCACTACTGTTCAAGTTAAGTTTTTTGTATATCACCAATTTGTATTACATGGGTCTGTCAATGGATAAGGTTATCTAATTGAGAAGTTTTAGTCATGGCTGTGCTGGCATTTGCTTTCTGACCAGTTGTTTCATAATTCTGTAAATACATTTACACTCACACAGCTTAAGGAGCAGCCAAATCAAACAGCATGTGACAGTGTAAAGACTCTAGGAAGCTAAAGGATGTCTGTTTCAAATGGACTAAATGTGTTGAATATCTATCTTAGGTGCTGCAGGATAGAGAAAAACACATCATTTGTTGTCATTTGTTGTGATTGGCAGAGTGATTCTGTGTGTATGTACATGTGACCCAGTATTTACAGGCCTCTGTGTGATCTGGCTTCCTATCCCAGAGCCAGAATAGCAAGATGAGTTCTATTACCAGCGGTATAACTGAACTACAGCAGACCAAATGGGAGAGCATGGCAGTCCAAGTTCCTGGATCCAAGGTGCCAATTGTTTCCTAAACTGCAGTACCTGAAAGGAGATTGACAGAGTGGGGTTTATTCAGGGACTTAGCTCACTATACCATCAGTTCAGCTTTGACAAGTTTGCTACGCTAATACAAATAACAGATTGAATAGTCTGCGGGCCAATAGGCAAGTAATCCGAATGGTAAGGCCACACGAGTAGATTCGGGGAGATTTTGTCGCCTGGCAACTAATCGCCTCGTCTTTTGAGTGACTATCTCTCCGAAATGCCTCATTGTTTTTCCCCATAGGCTACAATGAAAAGTCGCCTGCGCTAATGCACACGCGGCAATGCGTTTTCAATAGTCGCCCAAAGTTGCCTCACTGTGAACTAGACACGTACCTCTTCTGCAGCCTACCCATGTTCCAGGCATTGTCTCCCTACTGCTTACTGGGTATTCTCCACACTGGCGCTGACCTCCAGGTGGTCAGTGCACGCTCAGTTGTGCATGTGCATTTGCAGTGGGCGGGGCATCAGCTCGCAAGGCTGGTGGGGACTGAAAGCTGGCTTGCCAGGTTGCCTAGGGCAGTCTCTGAATGCAGCTGGCAGATAAATTCTAACAAGGTGGACAAAACATGATATTTACCAAGCTACTTGAAGGAATTCATCTAGACATGCAATTTAGGTGAAGCATTTTTCAAACATAAGAGTAGGGGTTATGTAATAAAAGGCACTATGTTTTCCCAGGGGCAATAACCCATAGCAACCAATCAGCAGGTAGCATTTACTGGTCACCTGTTTAAAAGCAAACATCTTATTGGTTGTTATGGGTTACTGCTCCTGGGCAAACTTGGTGCCTTATAATACATATGGGGGTTTCTGTTTTATTTAACAAGAAAAGCCATTTAAAACAGTCCTTGTATTTACAAACCCAAACTCATCATTGAAATGCCCTGAACCTGAGCATCAATAAGCAATTGCTGTAAGGTGAATAGCAGGTTACAGGGATAAAATATTTGGTTCTCTATCAGCTTCTGTTTCTTATGTTTACCTGCTGTCCAGGTGTTTGTGTGTTAACATTCCCCTTCTCATTTATCAGCTGGATCCTGTCGTTTATGGAAAGTGGACAAACAAAAATGTGTGCCAACAGTTGGCCAAACACAGTGCTGGCAGAAAGATGCAACAGAGAATCCCTCATATGAGGTTTGGCAGGCGTTTGGTAAATTAGTGAATCTAATCTTTCAGGTCCCCATTTAATATACCATATAGGGTAGCCATACACAGGCTGATCATATATATTATCCAACTGATCAGCTCTTTTGACTGAATGCAGCAGTCCCAACTGCACTAGACTTGCCTCTACAGAATAAATTTTAGATTAATTTTTTAAAGTTCAAATGGTGTTTATGCATCTTTTATTACATAAACCCAACTAAATAAGCTCATATCAAAAAAGGAATATATATTGTCCCTTTTAGTCTCAGATGTATAATCATCAAGAACCCTAAATCGGCCCACTATTAAAATGTGTGTAGTCATTTGTTCCACAGACCTTATAATGTCCCTCCATTCTTATATAATTTGGTCATCAATCATGTTATATTTCCGGATGTTGGCATTTCAATAATGCCACAAATTCGCAACTGGACTGGCATATAATACATTGATAACATAATTCTGTATATAGGTTATAGGATCTGTTATCCTGAATCCCGTTATCCAAAAGTTCCAAATTACAGGATGCTATCTCCCATAGACTCCATTATAATCAAATGTTTCAAAATGTAAAGCTTGATTTCCATTTTCAATGTAGTAAGATCCCAACTTATTGGTGGTAAAACAATCCTATTGGGTTTTATGTTTAAATGATTATTTAGCAGACTCAAGGTATGGAGATTCAAATTACGGAAAACTTCTTACCTGGAAAACCCTAGGTCACAAGCATTCTGGATAACAGGTCCCATACGTGTATATTGCTGCTTATGGACAAGGTTGGACTCTTGTTACAGTAAGAACAATCAGATACAGTACAGATATAATGATTAATTAATAATAATGTAAACAGAAGTAAACTTATAATAAAAACCTGTCTGAGACATTAAGGTGTTACCAGTTATTTGTTTATTTCTGCATGCAAATATTATTATATTATAAATGTACTGCCAAAAGGGATATTCACAGTTTGCTGGATCTTGGCAGTAGTCTTTATGACATAAATAGTATGGGACATGTTATCCATAGTGCTCGGGACATGGGGTTTTCTGGATAACGGCTCTCTCCATAATTTGGATCTTATCTTAAATCTAAAAGAAAATTATGTAAATATTAAATTTAAAGTAGTTGCCTATTCTGCTTCCGATAAGGATTCATTATATCTTCGGGATCAAGCAGAAGGTACTGTTTTATTATTACAGAGAAAAAGCAAATCATTTAGAAAAATTTGGATTATTTGATTATATTGGAGTCTACTGAAAACAACCTTTCTGTAATTCAGAGCTTTCTGGATAACAGGTTTCCGGATAACCTGTAGTTATTTCAAGTTGAAAGCGAATGGAAGAAGTGGCTGAGCTAATAACCACATTATATACTGAAGAAGAGCAACCTGTTTCAGTTGTTGCATCAGATCCTTTGTCTGCAGGCAAATCCATTTATCTATTTATGCAGACTCAACAGATAGTAGGGTAAGATGAATATGAAGGCAACAACCGAGAGCGCAGGCTTAATCTTGACATTATATATGATACAAAGCAACAAAACCGGTAGTGAGCATTTATCTATTTCTGCTACACGTGACCTTTCTACTATATGTAACCTCATTAAAAACATAGACAAACTGAGCTCCCACTGAGCTTATCATCTGTTGCAGTTAATACAGGTTCTGATCCTTCCACTGCCTGAGCAGTACAGAGGAGTATGTAGGTACAGACCAGATGAAGAGGGGACTGACAAACACTGTGATTATACCATGTAACCATGTTATAAATTAGCAGGGACCTACCCCCAGGGAGTTATTAGTTCACCGCCCACCCAAGCCCACTAGGGGCAAGGCCCTGCCAACTGTGCAGAATCCGCCCCATTTAAATAAAAATGCTAGGCTAAACAGGTCAGACTATGAGCCATCCAAACAAACCTCTAACCTCAGAAGTAACAGTTGTGTTTTTGGGTCCCCCACAAGGGCCCTTCTCTGAAAGGACTCCAGCCTCTATTCCTCCAATGGCAGTGTTGTACTAGCAATTCAATTGGGAGCATATGGAAAAGCATTAAAATATTTGCCTAACACACAACATTTATCAGCTGCTCTTTGCTCCCTTGAGATAAAATTAAGGATTACGGCATAAATATGCCCTGTACTTTGACCCTATTTAAACTGGAATCACATGCTCAGTGTTGTCTCGTGTTTAAGCTGAATTTATGTTTAGAGTGTACATAGAACAAAAGCAAACACTGAGCATTTGGGGCGATTGATTGGAGCCTGCAGAACAAAATTTATTCAACCACCAGATGTCCAAATATGGGAACCTCAACACATTAAATATACGTCACAGATAAATCAATACTCGCTCAACTATATTACTCATTGTAAGCAGTTTCCTTTTAAATTGCTTCTTTATAGAAACTACTCATTTCATCCTGTCAGTAGCTTGACTAGCTTTAAACTGACTGCTCTGAAAAGCCCAAAGAAATAAAGGGACACAATTAATGGTAGCCTTTCTTCAGAGAAGCAGGTGGGAGCTGATGGGGGTTAATGTGGTATATGAAGGCAATTGGTACAATGAGTTGCAATAACCAAGCGCCCCTTATTTACCCTTGTAATATTCCTGCTCTCTGTGAGATTTCATGATCCGTTAGAAAGCTTCTATCAAAGAGGAGGTCTATTTAGTGTATCTCAATGATGAACATGACATGTATGATGTACGAGACAAGAGTGGGTGTGATTACTAACGGGATGCAGCCATGATTGGTCAGATTTGTTCTGAAGAGCTTGATGTTCATTTATTTGCAGATTCTCTGTGAATCACAGTTATGTAACCAACCTTTAATACATGGCACACATAAAAGATGCATTTCACCAGTTGTTACCCTGCAGCCTTTGCAATAAATGTCCTGTGAGCTGAAGCTCAGCCACCACAGTACTTTAGTATTTTAAAGGAATTGTTCAGTATAAAAATAAAAGCTGGGTATATAATAATTTTTCTAATATAGTTAGTTAGCCAAAAATGTATGACTGGATGTCTAACATAATAGCCAGAATACTACTTCCTGCTTTGCAGATCTCTTGGTTTCCACTGATTGGTTACCAGACAGTAACCAATCAGTGACTTGAGGGGGGGGGGGGCACATGGGTCCTAACTGTTGCTTTTGAATCTGAGCTGAATGCTGAGGATCAATTGCAAACTCAATGAACAGATATGCCCCATGTAGCCCCTCTGGGGCTCATTTATCAACACTGAGCAAATTTGCTCATGGGCAGTTACCTATAGCAACCAATCAGTGATTAGCTTTTTGAAGCCAGCTGCAAGTAGAGCAATCAATGCAGCAATTTGATTGGTTGCCATGGGTTACTGCCCATGGGCAAAATTGCCCAGTGTTGATAAATGACCCCCACTGACTAACTCAGAGTTAGAGAGCTGAAAAGCAGGAAGTAGTGTTCTGGCTTTTATGTACAGTCACTCCAGCCTTTATACATTACATTTTTGGCTAACCAAACATTTTTTATTTTGTACAGCCTATCTATTTATCCAGTTTTTATTTTTACACTGAACTGTTCCTTTAAAGCAACATATTTAAGTACATATTAATATGTTAGTGGAAAACAGCTCTGTTAACTCTGGCTCCCTTTGTTGTTGCTAGTTGCACAGTGAAGCCTTTAATATTGGCACAAAAATTCCACCTGCTGCATGGCTAATTATTATTCAAAATGTAAAAGTTTATTTGTCTAGATCAGGGGTCCCCAACCTTTTTAAACCGTGAGCCACATTCAAATATAAAAAGAGTTGGGGAGCAACACAAGCATGAAAAAGTCCCTTGGGGTGCCAAATAATGGATGTGATGGGCTATTTGGTAGCCCCTATGTGGAGTGGCAGCCTACAAGAGGCTCTACTTGGCACTATACTTAGTTTATGCAATTAAAACTTGCTTTCAAGCTTGGAATTCAAAAATAATCACGTGCTTTGAGAACCCTTAGAGCAACAACCAAGGGGTTGGAGAGCAACATGTTGCTCACGAGCTACTGGTTGGGGATCACTGGTCTAGATTGTGACTGGCAAATTAATAAACTGAAGCTTCATCCTAAACATTATTATGTCTTTGACATCATCTCTGGTACAGGTATGGGATCCGTTATCGGGAACCCAGTAGCGTAACTAGAGGGGGGCTTAATATATACCCTTTATATTAAGGTATAAAGATCCAAATTATGGAAAGATCCATTATCCGGAAAACCCCAGGTACAGTATTTACTGATGCAATTCATGTTGGTTTATTAGTAGCAGTAAGTTTGCCTAGAGAAGGTCTAATATAGATGAATGTAATACAGAGCTGTTTGATGTGCAAACTGAATGCAGTCATATATTTAGACTGAGTAGGATGAAGATTAATGATGAGTATATCCAAATTGCAGTTAAATTGTGCTTTACGATAGCTCTGTGGGCTGCTTTTCCCACAAAGCTTTGTCAGTATGAGTGGGAAATTACATGCTTAATGCCATCTTAAAGCAAGACACTGCCATACCTCCCAACATTTTGGAAGTAAAAAGAGGGACAAAAAAAAAAAAATTCTTTGCACGTAGCACACCAAATATTTTTGACCATGCCCCTTTCTGTGGCCACACCCCCTAATTACCATGTTCATTTTACAAAAATTGGCAGGTTATGAAGGTTTGAAAATATTTCTCCTTCTCTAAACTGTTTTTTTGTGTCTCAAAATTGTTACAAAGTATCTTATTTGTACTTGTTAGTTGTTCTGGGCTCTCTGCTAAAAGCCAATTAAGTTAGAACCTTTGTTTCTTTTTCTGGCTGTTCAGTGCAGAGAAAATAGGGACTTTCCAGTACAAATGAGGGATGCAGGTTGAGCTGTCAAAAGAGGGACTGTCCCTCTGAAAAAGGGACAGTTGGACTTGGGAGGTATGCACTGCTTTTGGTTACCTACACATAAGGGGAACTAATACCAATATAAAATGAAACTCTAGTTGTAGTGTTAATTGCATAGAATAATGCTTGTCCTACACCTGTTTTAGGAAAATCAAAAGCTAAACCTCTTTCCATATTCTATATCTTAGGAAGAACACGGTCACTCAGTGAATATTTACCTCAAATGTATGAGCTCCTACATGTCTAACATTGTACAGTAATATATTAGCATTATTAAAGAGTGTACGATATTAAACAAGTCTACAAAAAGATGTAACTATATGACAATGGCCCTTTAAATGAGTCCAGGGCATTAGTTCTCCTTCAAGATTAATATTCACATTAGTACTGTTGTATCTAAATAAAATCCATTCAGCAGACTGAGATCTAATTAAGCAAGTCTGGCAAATCTTTCTTTTTCTAATTACTGCAAATTTTGCTGGGAATTGTAGTGTGTGTCCTCACATTAACCTAATATACATTAACCATAACATATCTTTACAGAACTTAAAACTTTCAAATCTGTCTTGTGTTATCTAAATTGCTTAAAGGCAGTGTCAGACTGGGGGCCAGGGCAGATTCAAGTGCATAAGCCCCAGCTCAGTGATCACTTTCATTGGAGCCTTGGGTAAAAAGTGGCCCAAATTCCACTCTGCAGTCCAGCAGGAGGTACAGGGGAACAGTAGAGTCTTAAGCTGGCCATAAACGCAAAGATCTGATCGTACGAATCAAGGATTCGTACGATTTTCGGACTGTGTGTGGAGAGTCCCGGCATTTTTCGGCTGGCAAAGATCGGTAGTTTGGACAGGTTAAAAGATTTCAGTTGTGACTAATCTCCCCGAATCTAAGCATGTGTCTCTGCCCTTAGGGCGATGTTAGGGCTTTGTTTTCAACTAAATGGGAACCATTGATCAAAATCTCTGGTGCTACCATTATGAATAAATCAATTAATGCCAAACATCCTCTACCTAGATGTTTTACTAACCCTCTTTCACTAATCCCTCAATTGTTAACTTGTTGATTTTTTTTTATTTTTTAGTGTGCTTTCTAGTTTGGGGAGGTCATAATTAGCTTTCTAGTCTCCATCTTTATGTATTTGCTTTCATAGTGAAACATTCAGTTAACCTCCCAATAGCTGGGAGACCAGGGCATCATTTGCAGAATGTTTTCTGAGTCCCTAAGTGCTGGTAATCCTTTGGAGCACTGCACTAAGCGGATTTGGTTTAGGCACGCCATTGCTGGGAAGAGCGGATTTCCAAAACACATAATACCCTTTCAAAATTACTTCCCCTTATAAATCTGATTTAAAAATGATAATAAAAAGGAGCTGCTGACAACTGAGAAATAACCATACATCGTTGAAATGATAGATTTAAGAAAGAGAAACTTTTAGACTGCTAAATCTGCATTGAAAGAGAAAGCTGATACCACACATACTGCAAAAGTAAAGGGTTTCTGTGCCAAGGGTGCACTGTACTAGAAATCATTCTCTCAGAGGCAGCTACACGTGCAGATATTGCAAGGTATTACTTGAGCTCTCTTCCAGCAAATGATCATGTGCAAAAGATACTGGAGCCTGAACACGACCATCTGTTCATATTTATATACCACCTACTTGTCACCACCATCACATATATTTCCTCAGTAAATAGACTGCAAGCTCTGCAGTCCAGTTATTTCAGTACAGAAGATTTGAGGTTTCTCTGAAATAATATAAAAAAGCTGTCAGGGAGGCCCATTTATCAAAGTCTGAATTTATCTCAATATTTTCTTTAAACAAAATCTGCACGGGTTTTTTCTCCTTATTTGTTAATACACTTTATTAATTCAGACTTTATTAATACACAGGAAAAAAACAAAAAAAAATCATGAAGAAAACGAATCCTAAGAATTTTTTGGATTTTCCACCGAAAACTCACATTTTTTAAAATTTTAGGATTATTGCGTGAAACCCAGCGCAGATCAAAATATCTTTGAGACTTCTCCCATTGATTTATATACAACCTCGGCAGCTCTGAGATGCCGGATTTTTGGATTCTGACTTTTTCCAGCCTTGGGTATAATAAATCCCGAAAAAAATTTTCATACAAAATAATTTTTATACAAAAAAAACAGGAGTTTTTTGGGGTTTTTGGCATTTGGAGTTTAGTAAATAACCCCCGAAGTGTAGATTATATACAAATACCTAGCATCCCAGTTACTAAACCTATTTAGTGCAATTTTGGTTCCAATTGGTGTGGGACCCTTTGAGGTTGAGGTAGTACCAGGGTTCCCCAGAATCAACAGGTGCACGATTTATAACAGGAGGTGGGACACACGCACTGGTGCCCTGTGCAACTATGGGAGAATTAAAGGAACTGCTTTCAATGCAAGTAATGTACCTTTAAGGAAAATTGCCACAAAAACTGTGAAAATGTTAGCGCAGCCGGAACTGCACTTGTGTCTGTAAATCCACACAGGCGTGACCCTTTTGAATTCATGGATTCAGGCCCATAACAATTCTTTCTCAATAAACCTGCAGCACATTCCAACCCCTGAGATGCAATAAAAGGTGGTATGGCAACTCACACAGGGTGGATTCAAGCCCACACCTATTTTGTCCACATAAGCACGTAGAAATGTGTAGCCCATATTTATCTAAGGTAATGGATATAGGGACATGATTTTGAACCACACACAGTAAAAGATTAGCCAGTGTGGCACCAGATATACTGTAACAATGCCACAGTAATGACACAGAACCACAATACACAGCTGGGGTAACAGAGAAGAAATGCATTAGTCAGCACAACAATGAAATTTGATTTGAAATTATCATTTTCTCCTTATATGCACACTGAATATCTCCTTGATCCTTTTAATCTTCTGCTCTCATCACAGCCAACCCCCACATTGAGAATACACAGCTGCTCATCCACAAGTGCATTTAAATATCATTCACAGTGGCCAATGATTTCAGACGTTGCTGGGTTAGACTTATTGTAATGTAAAATCATGTCATGTGGTTTATACTGTAAATTTGTAATTTAATCTCACTAACCTGAGCGTATTCAAAGCCAAGCAAGATTTTATGATATAGAGCCTAAAAGCTGAAGGTCTGTATAAAATCATTTTGTCTAAGACCCACCACCACTAAGATAGACTTGCCTCCATTCCTGATGAGCCTCTCAGATAATACTACAATGGATAGAATCACTGGTAGCCACCTGCCTAGTCACAAATAATTCACTCTGCAATGCCATTTGGCTTGAACAAGTTAACAATGCAGCAAAAAAAGGAAACATAAATTATGTTGCTCAAAGAGGATCTATTCAGCTGTTCTGCTTTTAGCCTTTAGCAGCGTCTGCACATCTCTGAACCTTATAATATATAAAAGTACCACTAGCCAAATCCGGAAATCTTTAGGAAATGCCTCTGTTTCTCTTGCCATCCTCCCCCCCCCCACCACCACAGTAGAGAGGCCTGGTTTGGATAAAGCATCAGGGAAAGTAAAATGCAGCTGGACCGGATTTAGGAAATCAATAGGACTTCATTTTCTCCTTTTACTGACACGACTCCCGGGGATAGTAATATCTTAACAGCTGCCCACTAGCCCTTTCAGACACTCTCACAAAAGCATTACTAGGCTTATTTGTAAGATACTACTACGCTTGTTGCAAAACTAGTACAGGTATGAGACCTATTGTCCAGAATGCCTGGAATCTGGGGATTTCCAGATAGAGGACATTTCTGTTATTTAAATTTTCATGCCTAAAATCTGCTAAATATCCTTTAAACAGTAAATAAACCCCAAAAATTGTCCAATATGGATTAGTGCAGCTTAGTTGGCACCAAGTACTAGTTACTGTTTTACTGTAACAGAGAAAAGGGAATAATTGTTAAAAATTTTTTGCTTAAAATCTAAAAACTCTATGGGACAAACTTTTGTTTGCGAAGGCTTCGCTATACTTCACACAACTTCGTCAGGCGCTAATTCACTACTACTATGCTAATTCACTAAAATTCTGTCTCAACAGTCGAACACTGGTGAGGTTTCGCTAGGTACACTTAAAGGAATTGTTCAGTGTAAAAATAAAAACTGGGTAAATAGATAGGCTGTGCAAAATAAAAAAAGTTTCTAATATAGTTAGTAAGGCAAAAATGTTATGTATAAAGGCTGGAGTGACTGGATGTGTAACATAATAGCCAGAACACAGCTTCCTGTGTTGCAGCTCTCTTGGTTTTCACTGATTGGTTACCAGACAGTAACCAATCAGAGACTTGAGGGGGGCCACATGGGTCATATCTGTTGCTTTTGAATCTGAGCTGAATGCTGAGGATCAATTACAAACTCACTGAACAGATATGTACCATGTGGCCCCCCTTATAGTCACTGACTAACTCAGAGTTACAGAGTTGAAAAGCAGGAAGTAGTGTTCTGGCTATAATGTTACACATCCAGTCACTCCAGCCTTTATACATTACATTTTTGCCTAACTAACTATATTAGAAACATTTTTTATTTTGCACAACCTATCTATTTACACCATTTTTATTTTAACACTGAACTGTTCCTTTAAGCTTAGGTCATTTTGAATAGGGTGGGTACATATAGGTCTTATATTTGTCTTTATTAGAGCTGTTGGTGAAATTGGTTGAAGTGGCCACTTATTATTAAAAATGTTCAAGGAAACAAAATGAAGGCTAAAGAGATCTTCTATTGTCCTAGACATGAGCCCACCTTAAAACAAATGTGGCATGCCCACACGAATGGTTAAAAAAATGTTAAAACAAAAATGGTTACAACATTTAAACACAATCCCACTTTAAAAGGATTGAGGAAGAACTCTGTTATATGCGTATTTACATTGATTAGGTGGGTGGTTGTTTTTGGTAGGCTATTAGTCATTTTAAAACATCTAGGATATTACAACTGTGACATAATAAGAACAGCAGCCACTCATTATTGGAATCTCACAGCACAGCAGAGCTATTGGAAACATATCTGCTAACTACCTCAGTAATTTTAACCAACCAAGATATCAAACCCTAGCACAGAGCAAGGTTTATGTTGATATAGCCATTATTTGTTTGCACAGCACTCCCAGTGTTCTCTTTGTTATCAAGGTTATAAGAGAGGAAAATGCCTTGCTAAGCAGTCAGCCAATGGTTTTCTGACTTCAAGCCACACGTTGTGTACTAAGTACTGTATATGGAGAATGCATGTGATTTCTTGTCTTTGTCTATATGCATTTTGTGGTCACACTCTCACTGCACCCCACCCAATGGTTTCAATGGTTGGTGAGAACAACTTTGCCTTTTGTTATGATTTAAACAGAAACAGTGGTAATCTCCAGATTCTAGCTCATCCATAGCTTCAGTCAGGTGATATCTGTGGAGTCCAATAAAAGGGCAACCATTTGAGAGTTTTAACCTTGGCAAGCAAGTCACAGGTAAAATTTAGTCCCTGTGTAAAATGTAGATTGAAGCAGTAGAATTCTTAATGATTTTGGTAAAAGCGAGGGTAGGACTGGCCAGGCCGGATGACTTCGGTATAGTTGGCCAACTTGAATATATTGCAGTATATGGACAAACAATCCTTGTTTTGTTTTTTTCTTAAGGGTTTTATTGGTAGCTTTATGCACAAGATATTGCCATTTACAATAAGTGGCAAAAAGCAACCTCTTGTATCTTTAAGAGTCAAATTTTTTATATGTCCTTCAGGACTACACAATACTCAAACTTATTAGCTATTAAAATCAAATTCCTTTCTGCCTCTATGCTCTGCCATTAAGGTTTTCTAGTTCATCCCATGGCCTGACAGCCAGAAGAATGGAATCTGATCTATCTCATAATACTATGAGGAGGTGCTTATAAGGACCATGTTAATTATAAGTTGGAATCTAGCATTTTTACTTCTTTAGCAGACAATTTTACTTCATGTCCATTGATGAGTGAAATTTGTCACCAAGTTTTGGCGCAAAAATAACGACCATATTTTGTTGTGCATCAAAAAACTGTTGTCATCCATAGACTTCAATGCATTTCGGCAAATTTTCTGCTAAGCGAAATGGGGCAGATTCACCCATCACTATTCATGTCTGTTAATTTGTTAATGTAATAAAAGTTACAAAGTTTGCACCAGGTCTAACATCTCAAACCAGCTACTCAAAATGAATCATTTACTGGTCACCTGTTTAAAGGAAAACTATACCCCCAAAATGAATACTTAACCAACAGATTATTTATATCAAATTGAATGACATATTAAAGAATCTTACCAAACTGGAATATATATTTACATAAATATTGCCCTTTTACATCTCTTGCCTTGAACCACCATTTTGTGACTCTATCTGTGCTGCCTCAGAGATCACCTGACCAGAAATACTACAACACTAACTGTAACAGGAAGAAGTGAGGAAGCAAAAGGCAGAACTCTGTCTGTTAATTGGCTCATGTGACCTTACATGTGGTTTGTATGTGTGCACAGTGAATCTTACGATCTCAGGGGGCGGCCCTTATTTTTTAAAATGGCAATTTTCTATTTATGATTACCCAATGGCACATACTACTAAAAAAGTATATTATTATGATAATGGTTCATTTACATGAAGCAGGGTTTTACACATGAGCTGTTTTACTCAGTATCTTTTAATAGAGACCTACATTGTTTGGGGGTTATAGTTTTCCTTTAAAAGCAAGCACCAAATTGGTTGCTATAGGTTACTAGATATGCTGCAAACATGGCTATCATTGCCCATTAATAGAACGCCAATGGCATCTTACAAATGGGAGGGCCTGACATATAAAGCATTTAATAACTAAACAAAACGTATTCTCAGATTGGGGAAAGTAGCATTCATTATTCTGCACTGTATATAAGAAAGTCATTTTACTAACTGTTCTCCATGTACTTTTCTCTGAAATATTGTCTGTTCCCTTGGAATCAAGTATATACATTTTTATTATATTCTCTCCTCCTTACAGCTTTAACATGTTATTATCAATCTACTTAAAGTTATTTACTTAATGTGTGCAAGCATAAATCAGGATGCAGGTACAGGGAGACTAAACAGTAATGTGGGTCTTGCTTCTCTGCTAGGAGTCTTTCCCCTGCAGTGCCACAAACATAGACGGAGTACCAGGCATGGAATGGGAATCAAAATAGGCCGCAGCATTTCAAGATCACAGAGGCCCACACAACCCCCACGAGCCCACTAAATAGAGAATGTAAATGGCACCTTACAGCAGCCCCTCTGGCATTTGCCAGAATCCACAGATTGCCAGTCAGGACGTGCAGAGTACATTACACTGGGTAGATTATAATATAGGAAAGAGCATAAAGGTTTCTGGTTGCCTGAGGCAAGGCAAGTTCATTTCAAACAATACTACTCCAGTAAAAGTTATCAGGGAATATGAAGCCAGCATCATATTTAATAGAGTAATGTATGGTCAGCTCATTCTCATTACGTTGGAAACAAAGAAAAGCTCTTGATTTTACCTCAACCTAGCCTAAAGCCATTAGTGTACTAGAATTAGGAAAAGCATTTATTTTGCTTTGTCATATATGCTATTTACAGCAAATACTGCTCTTGTGTGTATTGTCTCTTAAGCAGGCTGTAAAACAAGGGCACTGGATGGTCCAAGGGAACCTGGCAAGAACTTTCCTATTGTTCCTGAATTTAGAACTGGAAGATGGACTAGGCATTGGCAGACACAAAAGTGAGAGCAGAAATCCAGATGTCTTGAATGCCTCAGTTTCCTATTGGAAATCAAAACACTGTTGTATGTTCTTACCCTAGAACTTGTTCTTTTGCAGAATTAAATCTGGAACTGTCTGAGGTACTGCAGGATCTCTTACACATATAGTTTTCCCGCTGATAAACTTTATCTATTTTTGCTTTGGACTTCTACTTAAAGCAGTTGTACAATTGACATAGTAGGACCCCTAAATGGCTATGGGCAATGGTCAGATCCTTCCAGCATCTGGTACATGCAAGAAATGCAGTGGAGAGACACATGACACTAAGAGGATTCTGAACTGAAACATGCCATACATCTATTGAAGTACAAATTAAATTTTTGTGAAGTTTAAGAAACATGGAACTGGCCACACAAAATATTAATACCCCTAGAACAGCTAAGGAGAGTGCTAAGGGTTTATTTTGTTTTTAATTCTGTAACGATATTGGCATTATTGGCATTTGCTACCTGACTGTAGACAGATATAGACAGGTTAACTAAGGCAAACTTATGGCAGTTGGCAATTAGCTTACTTTGGCTATTGAGCCTACTAGCTAATGTAAGGGGCCAAATTAATGGCGTCTGTGATGAACAAATAATCAGAGCTCACTCAAATGTTATGAAACAGGCTGTCAAATACTCATGTTTCATGACAACATACAGTCGTGGATTTATTCCACACTTTAATTCAGTAAATGGCAAATTAGGTATATACAGTATACTTACTAAACTCTGGAAATCAATGATCATGCTGAAGCATGTATGAAGCGTAAATGGCCTAAATTCCCATTTGCAGCACAACCCAAGTGGGCTAAACACTACATCTACTACATGTACTGCATTGTTAATTGTGTAGGAGGTAAGGAATTCTTGACCTATCCAATTCTTCAATATCTGCTTTGGAACAAACGGCAGTACCAATATGTGCATTACCAGTTTAACTTGGCTTAGTAATGCAGAGGCCTAACCAAAGGATTATTCAAATTAATTTTCTTTCATTCATTCATTCATTCATTCATTCATTCATTCATTCATTCAACAGGTATTAAAAAAAGCACAGCCACCATTCACAATGGAATATTTAAAGGGGATGTCCACCTAATAATAATTAATTTTTTCTTTGCATATCATAATTTTGAGACATTCTCCAATACATTTTAACATTTTTTAGTGAATTTAAAGTTATTGGAAAATTAACTTGCAAGTGAAAGCAGCTTGTCAGTGCTTTACTATATATTGCCTTCTCAGTGTGCAAAACTAGAGAAACAATGTATAAGACCTAAGACTCTAGTTCATAGACTCTTCATAAGATTGAGACTGTCTTTGACCCATTGTCAAGCTATCCATCAGGACATTTGGCCAGTGGACCGGGGGGGGGGGGTTCTGTATGTATGTAATGTTAATATTCTGTTGTAAAGTTTGTTGTAAAGTTTTCTATAAAACACTAAAATATCTTACACATTTATGTTATTCTCAGGTATGTTATATTTATTGATGTAATTGTAATTCGTGTTTAAAATCAATTGTTATGCAAAGTTTTTTGGTGGATGTCCACTTTAAAGGAGAAGGAAAGCTACGGAGACATTTTATTGCCAATAGATTAGCTGCAATAGTGCAAGCTAGAATGCTATATTTATTCTGTAGAATGTTTTACCATACCTGAGTAAAAAGCTCTAGAAACTCTGTTTGTTTAGGATAGCAGCTGCAGTATTAGCTTGGTGTGACATCACTTCCTGCCTGAGTCTCTCCCTGCTCTGGGCTCAGATTACAGGAGAGAAGGGAGGGGGAGAAGAGGAGCAAACTGAGCATGCTCTTGCCCAGGGCAATGAGGTTTAAGCTGAAGGCAGGAAGTCTGATACAGAAGCCCATGTGTACACAATAGAAGGAAATAAATGCAGTGTTTCTTTTGACAGGGGACAGCACTACTTTGGGGGTTTACTGGTATATTTAGATGGACCTTTCTGATAAGGCTTACTTAGTTTTAAACTTTCCTTCTCCTTAAACTCATGAATACATTATATATATATATATGTATATATATATATATATATATATATATATATATATATATATATATATATATATACATACACACATTTCCAGCAAAAAGGGGTAGGCTTGCAGAAATGGAGAATGGTAAGGCAGATCTGGGCAGGCTTAGAAGCCTGTTGGGTTAAAAAGGTGCCTGGGGGTTAAATAGGTTGCAGACAACACAGTTGACTTGTATAAATATAATCATATCTAGTATCTAGCTGGTTGGTGCACAATAAATGTAAGAACGAGTCGAAGGATTTTAATCGCTTGATCAAAGGATTTTTCTTAGATCAAAAAAAGCTTAGAAAGGTGATGGGGAAGGCTAACATTGTACCTCGGTAGGTTTAAACTACCGAAGTATGTAGTCAAAGTTTTATTTAAAGAGACAGTACTTCGACTATCGAATGGTCGAAAAGTCAAACGATTTTTAGTTCGAATGGTTCGAATCGAAGTTGAAGGTTGTAGTAGCCTATTCGACGGTCGAAGTACCCAAAAAAATACTTAGAAACTCAAAGTTTTTTTCATTCAAATCCTTCATTCGAGCTTAGTAAATGTGCCCCAGTATGTCTGCTAGCTTCACATCAGCACTAATCACAGTTATGCATCACAGCATGCCTGACCTGCTTCTTTGCAATGAGTAAAAACTGCACTGAACACACTTCTTTCATGCAAAAAGAATCAATGTTCCATACAGCTGTTAAACCTCTGTTGGTAAATGAATCCTAGCAAAGTACAAATTCCATTAGTATTCCAGGAGCATCTTCATGACTAAGCCATAAAAAGACTACATTACACAGGACAATGTCAGGACGTATAAGCCTTGGAGCTGTATTGAACCCCACTGGAGCCCTTGCAGGTACACTAAATGGTTGCGGGGGACTAAATGGTTGCACCGCACAAAGTAGCACCTTCTTGTATCCCTTGTGCAACACTGCCCTAGTTTATAAACCCTCATAATAAAATACATGCAAAAGACATGCAAAAATGTTATCTAAAATACAGCAGCCTTGCAGCAGGAAAGTGCAAGCTTTGAGGATATCTGAAAGCAGGAGGCATTCATGATAGAAGAGGGATTTAGTGTGTCCTAATGGAATCTGCCAGCTCCCTGCTGCCTGTGCTGCTCAGCTGTGCCATAGTATAGTCTTACAAAGGAAAATTACACTTCACTTAATAGGGAGGGGGTTGACAGGACAGGGGAGCTCACAATACAGCAGCTGAGACTCTGTATGGCAGGATCCATGGAGCAGTGGGAGCTATCAGGTTTCTGGTCCCACAGCATCATTTCCGTGCTTCAGAGATCTCACAGGACAGATGGACCATCAGCCCATCCATCTGTCCTTCATAGCATGGTCACACTTATTCTCCACCCCTCCACACTTCATCCATGCTCCCTTCGTAGGGAATATAACAAAGAGGGTACACTGACAGCTCATACTCACAGTGCTGCTGCATGAGACCACTTTCCATGTCGTCCCTTTAAAGATGCTGAAGAGGAGAGAGGATTAGCAATGCACGAAGTAATCTAGATCTAGTGAGATGAACGGGGGCCTGGAGAATGAAATGCAAAGAGATGGGGAGATACCACCCACACAATTCTGCAGCCCACTGCAAACAGAAGCCCAGGACTTTCCTGACGTCACAAGAGATTCATGAATGGAGAGGGATGGAGCTGCTTTAGGATTCAACACAGGTCTCACAGTGACGTCTGCAGTGAGCTGAGCAGGAGGGGGCGAGCAGGAGCCAATAAGGAGCAGAACCCACACAGCCAGCCCCCTTGTCACGGTCAAGCACCATCCTCCAATAATACCATGCTTAGCCATGCACCTACTACATACTGGTCTACAGTATACAGTATACTGTATATATATATATATATATATATATATACATGGTCATACACAATCACACAAGCAGACAAACACATGTGTCATATACTGGATTCAAATCCAGTAAATTCAGGTTTTTATAAAGTGATGGCAATTCTTGTCAGGCACAATGGAATCTGCAGAAAATCTGCATTTTATATATATATATATTGGATTGCCAACATACCCAAAACACAGACACACACAGAAGCGCGTCTAGTCTGAAAGACTACATTCAATCCCATGAAATCAGTGACTGACTGCTGGGGTAGGGGATCAGTTGTGAATTTAGTTCACTTCAGTATTCCTGTTCCACCTACAAGCATATTACATTTACCTAACCTGGAACTGGCCTATTGAGTTTAGCCAGTTAAACATCTACACTGCTCCATCTGCTGGTAGAATATTACTATTATTATCCTTTAGGCATATATTGCTAAAATATTAATGAGCTTTAGAGGCATTTTACATAATTGACATCAACACTGAATGCAGCAGAGGCCCTTATAACAATCACACACAATCCCAATGATCCGTTTTATCAAGAGCCAACTAACTTGCCTACTTGCCTGTATGGTTTTGGAGAGTGGGTTCTCCTCTATTTTCCACAATAACTTGCATGCTTCTTGACACTGTCAATCAGCTGGCTTCTGCTACACTGTTTCAATAGTCACAACCACTATCATTGCTGGTAATAGCAAGATACGGGCAAATGTATATTGGAAGCATACATAACAAGCATTGTTGTAACGGGAATCTGAAGAAAAAAAAAAGCTTACACATCTACTTCACTGGAAAATCTCACCCAGCAGCTATACTACTGTTTAGATTATAAATGTATTACTGTAAATGAAATTCAGTGGTGTGTACTGTGTACCCTGGTGGAGGTACATAGCCATAGACTCTCTGTGTACATGTCACTCTGAGAAAATTGACTCTCAGACTCTCAGGGTCAAACACAGCCCCCGGTGATGTTAATGATTAATCTATAGGTATCTAAATAAGATGATGTTCTCTTTGTAAATGGATCGTGGGAGGCTTTAAAGGAAAATATATTCAATTTATAAGGAATATTTTCATTTTATCTCCCTTACATATATTATACAGTATGTGGTTTTATTTGCACAAAACAGTCCACCTCTTAACATTTGCACACAGCAGTGTTAACTTAGCAGCATTTATACATCTTGCCTCAATTTGAGCATACCCCATAGTTTAACAACTGCAACAATCTCAGTGGTGGTTTCACTATTGTCTGGAACATTGCTACCAAGCTGCAGGCCCACAAGTCAGATGTGGCTATACAAGGGCTTATTATGACACCCACAATGAACCCCAAATAAATGAAACAAACATCACTCGATCTGTCTCGCCTGTGTTAATCACAGCCATCCATGAAAGTGTCAGTAATACTTATTGACTGTTGGGGTAGGTACATACAGCGGAGTTTTTTTTCTTTATTTAACAAATGTGCTCTGCAGTGTAGTTATATATCACAGAGCAAAATGTGAATTCAACGTTTTCGAGACCCATTTATAAAATGTCTAATTTCTAATTAATGTGAGTTTCTTTTAACTCAAATAAATTTGATTATACTCGAAATACGATTGGGAGGTTATTTAGGAATATAATTGAATATCTAAAACTCAAAAGAATTTTATCAACTTCAAAACTCAAATCGATTTTGATTCTAATTTGACTAAACTCGAGTCTAGTTTTTTTTTGTTACAAAATTATTATTATTATATCAGTAGATTTAAAACAACTTAATAATGAAACAATTACTGCAAATTATAAAATCACTTAGAAGTGCACCCTGACCAGCTTTACATTAATTTGCTTTTAACATTTACATTTCCTTTCAGATAACTTGCAATTGGCTCTCTTTTTTTTTTTTTACATTTTCTGTTGTACAGCTTGGACTTTAGCCTGATTGCTATGTCTTATTTACCTTAGCAACCAGACAACAGAACATGGGATATGCTCCTGTTCTCTCTTAGTTTAGGTTTACTTTACTTTATCACACAAATGATTATATGTTCATGTATCCCAGAGAGCAAAACTAAGCAGTAATTATAACTGATAAAGCCACTAGAAATCACTCAAACTTGCAGTACATCAGTAAAGAGTAACTGAAGTGCTCTGTGGGCACCTGGGAAATAATATGTCTAACCCCATGTTAGATTTCAAAATGAAATGTTAAAAAATCAGTTTGCTCTTTTGAAAAAAGGATTTCAGTGCAGAAGTCTGCTGGAGCAGTGCTATTAACTGATTTGTTTTGAAAAAACAGTATCCCTCCATCATGTAGGCCAGGAAAATTCCTGCCCTCGGTACCACAGAAGTTGGTTAGCACTGGCTTAGGGGACACTGACCCTGAACCACAGATAACAAGCACTCAAGTCAATGGATGGCATATGCCAGTACATACAAACTAATTAATTTAGGTGTGTTACGCTTATGTTGTCTGTCACATCACTCCCAGGAATCTAGGATGGTCTCATGTTAAAAGAGAAAGCCAGCAATTACCATGTGATTGCATATAGGTCTTGTGCTGAACATAGCCTATTGCCTATCATTATAATAAAGAAAGTTCTATGTTTTTGTTATTTCTGGCACTAAATATGAAACCAGTGTCATTTTAGTACTTCGTGTCACTTTTGGCTACACAGAACTTCAAAGGAGCTGAAACATTTGATTATCAGTCCACTGAAAAGCCCCTGATGCTGTGCTGCTCAAAAGGTGTATAAAGGCTTAAATAGGTACATGGGTCACAAACAAGACCTATGCAGTAACACAGTCAAAGGCCCATTAACTCATAGCAACAAGATATTAGCTTTCACCATCCCCATCATGCGAAGCAAAGCTTTGCGATATGGGTTTGTGGACAAACATTTGCCCATGTTACTCTATAGTATCTATACAGTAGCTGTTGGGCGAGGAGGGTTGCAGATAGGATTTATTTCAGAATAATGTATTTCCTTTGGTTACAAGGGAATATAACACTCACAGAAAAAACTGTCTTTTCTATCATGAAGAAGGGTTGTTTGGGGATATTATAAAGATTTCTTGTAAATTTTCTGTTCTCTGATTTTGTTTCTTTGTATTCTCTGTTCTTTTTATACAATGTTACAGGAAGTAACTGGGGTCTAATTTCACCCTACTACACATGAAGGTGTAGATGTAAACAGTTGGTGTAGATGTAAACAAATACAAATTAGTATATAACACAATGCAAACTGTGAAACTGTTTCATATAATTTAATGTGAGACATATATCAGGGAATATATCAACCCTCTCTGCAGGCCCCTCTAGCATGAACAAAAGATTTAACAAATCTTCAAGGAGGACTAATGTCACAGTAATCTCCTATAGCCAATCTTATGGATTCATTAGCCACAGGATAGCCTCGTGGCTTTTGGGAGGAATAAAGCAGCTGTCCCGTAGACCTGGTCCTGGATACTTATGCCATAATTAGTTCCATATTAGCACAAAGACATTTGCAAACAGCTGGGCTGCTAAACACACAAGCCTAATACAACAGAAGTACTGGGGATTTCTCAATTCATTATTGAGACAATAGGGTGGTAACATGACAAAATAAGCCTATAAAAAAACATACAGTATACATCCCTGACAAAACAAAAACAAAAATGATTTAACCTGTTTTGAACAGAGAATATAAAATGTACACACAGCAAATTTTTTTTAAAACCACAAATGTCAAATCTGAATGCCCACTAGGCCCTCACAGCCAAAAATAGATGACTACTAACATTTGCATTCAAATAAAGCTAGCCAGATTTGGTGAAATTTGCTCTTTTCGCACGGTCACTAAATCACTGAAACCTGGCTCAACCTGGCCACCACTTATTTCAGGGGGCAGACGCATGCGCAGTTGAATGAAATAGCTGACTTTTTTAGTTAAAGTTCGGCTTTTTGTTCTACTGCGCATGCGCAGCCGCGCGAAGGAAGACGGAAGAGGATCTCTCCGTGGTACTCACTGGTATAACCCGGGGTTTCAGGTAAGTCAATACAATCACTTGGGGTTGCCTAACATTCGGCACCCCCGAGTGCAAGAAGACTTTCCTTCTCCTTTACCTTTAAACACCTTTATAACCGAAAACTCCACACAAAGCTGTTTATCTGTAATAAACAAACACAACGAATGAATTCCCCCTACAGGCATTTTTCCTAAAACCCTGGCAAGCATATCTTTATATCCTGTGCTTTTGTGGGTTCCTGGGTGATTGCAAATCAAACATCAAAGTACTGACCAAAGTATTGCTTGTTCTGAAAAGCAATTACAAAAGCTGCAATTAGTGGTAATTTGATTTAGGGCTACACAACACTGATGGACAGATGACTATAGTAGCAAAATATGTTTCACTCCTTTTGCGGGCAAAACACATGAACTGAAAACAGTCAAATCTATTTCAATGCTTGGCATTCAGAATGCTGCCGCCCACTGTGGAATGCAGGTCAGCTGATACCTACGATTATTATTGACTCCTGACTCTTCCCATTCAACTGAATGCTAAGAATTTTGTTCATGCTAAGTTCCACTAGAAAGTGTCCAGAAATTCCCTAAGGACTCCACTAAGCTTGCACAACCGAATGTGCTAAAACCCACAAATTTCCAGTCTAGGCATGGTTTACATGCAAAAATGATTTTGCATGTTTTTTGCACTTTGCCCCTCAGTTTCCACCATTGGTGCAGGTCTCTGCTTTTGGCACCATTGTATTCATAAGGGGTGAGCTGGATACAGCATTTAAGGTGACCATACATGCTACAATTATGATCTTCCCACGACTATTGGTCGTACGAAAGATCTTTCGTCCACTCTACTAATGTTAAGAGCTGAATAATCAAATATGCAGGTAAAAACAAAAATAATTCTTTAGCTCTATCTGATGATTCATTATTAATGCTATGATGTTTGGTAACCTTCAAAGGTGCCGGATCAAATTATTCAGTCCTGCCCATTTGATGAGACAATGGATTTCCAAGGCTTTTTACCAATATAGGTTGCATTGTCTCCCACTACACATACATCGATTATCGTATGAAAGATCTTTCGTACAAATAATATTGGTGTGTCCGTGGCCACCTTTAGCCATCCCGTATCTTACCCAAAAATGCAGAGCAAATGAGCACTTAAGTGCTCAGTTGTGAGGAAGAGAGGGCCCAATCAATAGAATTTACAATCTAAAGGATTACATGGTTACATTTAAAGGAGAAGAAAAAGAAAAGTCAAAATCACTGGGGGTGCCGCAGGCCAGTGCTCCTGTTAGATGAAAACTGCCCTGGGAGCACCATTGAGCAATCCACTTCTTCCATTTCTTCTTGCTGTAAAATCCTGTGCTCAGTAGAGCTAATAAACTGACTTTTCACTCAACTATGCATGCAAACCTTCGCAAAGAAAGAAGAAGCAGGAAGAGAATCGCTCTGTGGTACTCGCTGGAAGAAACCAGGGCAATTTTTGATGATAGGAGCTCCAGCCTGGGGTACAGGTATGCATTAGTTATCTGGAAACCCGTTATCCAGAAAGCTCCAAATTACTGAATGGCTGTCTCCCATAAACTCCATTATAATGAAATAGTCCAAATCTTTAAAAATTACTTCCTTTTTCCCCTTAAAAATAAAACAGTAGCTTGTACTTGATCCCAACTAAAGCTGGCCATAGATGCAAAGATCCGATCGTACGAATCATCGTACGATCGGACTTTCCCATCTCCCGACCCACCACTAACCATTCAGATCAAAGTTTTACCAGTCAGATTAGTTAAAGAACAGATCAGCAATGTTCTGCCCCTGACAGCAATCGTACGATATCTATGTCCAACCAAAGCTAGTGACAGTCTCCCACTGAAAATTGTACGATCGGCAATACACGCAGAGATATTATCGGCAGCCGACAGAAATTTTCTAACCTGTCTGATCGACCAAACGACCGATCTCCGCCAGACGAAAAATATCGGAACTCTCCACACACGGTTCGAAAATCGTAGGAATCCTCGATTCATACGATCAGATCTTTGCGTCTATGGCCAGCTTTAGATATAATTAATCCTTATTGGAAGCAAAACCAGCCTACTTGGTTTATTTAATGTTTACATGATTTTATAGTAGACTAAGGGTAGGACTACACAGACGTTTTCTGCGCGATCCGACGTGCTGCAACAAAACGCCTGCGAAAAATCACATGCGACGGAGATAAGGTAAGTGAATGCATTGTAGGATTAAGACACAACATTGATGCCACGCGACACGACTGTCGGATGCAGAAGCTGAACACTGCATCTGCATCTGACAGTCGTGTCGCATGGGATCAATGCTGAGACTTCATCCGACTTTAACTTACCTTATTTCCGTCGCACTGCGATTTGTTGCAGGCATTTTGTCGCAGCGCATTGGATCGTGCTGAAAACTTCCATGAAGTTTTGAGCATTGTGGATAACAGGTCCCATACCTGTGTGTTTACAATCACTGGGTAGTGCCTATCTTTTGTCACCCCCTAGTGATTGTTGCATCTCCTTCTCCTTGAATTTCACCAAAGCAAATGATTTCTAGGACTTTTGTTGTATCCAAACTGCTTCTTGGTTTAAATAATTGTAATGCGTGTAATCTCTGTGTAATGTTAAACCTGAAGGCAGAATTATACACCACTCATTGATTTAACAACGTACGCCATACTGAGCAACGCTTTGATCCAAAATGCCACCCTGACAAAGTATCTGGTGCCATTTATCCTGGAAAAACAAGCCCAACATTACCAAACAGCCAAAGCCTGCATTTTTATTAGTATGGAGGGAAGGAAATTACAAGTACAACTTTTAGAAAAAAACACTAATTCTGATAATAACTCTCCAGCAGAGTACAAAGCACCCAGCAGCACAGGGGTTAATGTGAATCACGTGAGAAGCCAGTAGCCTCTTCCATGTACTGAAAACCCACAAAACTCTATAAACCAGCTTTCAGCAACAAGTTCGACCCCTCACTTTCCTGGCCACGCCTCCCAGCACTAATGACCTTACCTGAGCACTAAGCGTACAGAAAGAACTGGCAGCAAGAGACACTACCTGACTGACATACCTGGTAATATCAGGTGCTATGGCTCCAGTAGACTCCCATGTTACCGGCTGCAGCCTGTTACACTGCGTGGACACAGTACGGAGGAATGTGGGAGGGGACCCAAGGGACGTTCACCTGCGTCTCTCTGGATCAAGTGACATATGGGGACATGGGCGGGGAGAGGAGTGGGCGGGCTGAAGGACTAATAGGTGCTTTGTTGTGTTTACCTGAGACTTTATCTTGTGGTAGGGACTACGATGTGCAGGTACTGGATGAAAGGAAGCATATAAGAGAGGCAGGTGGGAAGAGTCCATAGCAGGGGAGGGGAGGATACAGTCAGAGACAGGGTAATGCCTAAAGGCAGTTAATATGAACACATGACATGTAGCTCTTATGCAGCGACAGCTCGTTATTATTCGGCTTCGGTTTATAAAGTACTGACGAAAGCAGACATGTCCAAAGTGTGGCCCGTTTTCAAATTTACACCTGCACTCAGCCTCTTTCATGAAATTAATAATAATGAGGCTGCCCAGCACAGTGCGATCAGGAATCCCATAGCAGTAATATTAAGGCCATACCTCCCAACTGTCCCTTTTTCGGAGGGACAGTCCCTCTTTTGACAGCTCAACCCACAGTCCCTCATTTGTACTGGAAAGTCCCTCTTTTCTATGCAACGGAACAGCCAGAAAAAGAAACAAAGTTTCTCGCTTAATTGGCTTTTAGCAGAGAGCCCAGAACAGCTAACAGGTGCAAATAAGATACTTTGTAACAATTATGAGACACAAAAACACAGTTTAGATAAGGAGAAATATTTTCAAACTTTCATAACCTGCCAAATTTTGTAAAACAAACATGGTAATTAGGGGGTGTGGCCACAGAAAGGGGTGTGGTCAAAAATTGCTGCGCTACGTGCGGGAAAAAATTTTTGTCCTTCTTTTTACTTCCAAAATGTTGGGAGGTATGTTAAGGCACATTAGTGAAATGTGAAATTAGTGGATGTTAAGTGCATATACAAGCAAATAAACAATCTATGTAAGTTCATGGCTTAAGGTAAAACCCTACAGATGCATTGACAAGTTATACCAGAGTTATTTTTTCAATGTATACCCATCTCAAGCTTTGAAATCTGTAAAATGAATGTCAATGATTGAAAGACACTGTTATTTGAATATGTCAACATTTATTGAGCATGAACACTGTTGTATGTGCACTGGGAAAATTTCAATAAAAATAATTGTTAAAAAAAAAAAAGAAGTATGGCTTCACTACAATCCAGTACGTGCAGGGCCGCCATCAGGGGGGGACAGGGGGGACAAGCGTACCGGGCCCGGGCATGAAGGGGGGCCCGGCAGCGCTGCATTTTTTGAAGATCCGGGCCCCCCTTACGAGCGCCCTGAGCCGTACGTCTTGCCTCTGTGCTGCGAATGCGGAAGTGCCGAAAAGCCGAAGCCGATGCGCCGAAAAGACCCGAAGTCACGGAAAAAGCCGAAGTCACGAAGCGCCGAAAAGACCCGAAGTCACGAAAACAGCCGAAGCCGAAGTCCTGAAGCAGCGCAAAGACCCGAAGTCACGAAAACAGCCGAAGTCCTGAAGCAGTGAAAAGACCCGAAGTCACGAAAGGAGGTGAAGTTGAATTACTGAAGCCGTGAGTTCAATTCTACTGAACACCAGTTTGTGTATTTTTTGTTTTTTTTAATCTCCTGGCCACCAATGTATTATTTTAATATTCTATAGGCCCCTGCAACCAATCTTTTTTTTTAAAACATGTTTTTTTGGGGCCCCAATTTTTTTTTTAACTCGTAAGGGGCCCCTGACGCCAATGTTTTTTTTTTTTTCAAAAAAATTTTTTTTTTTTAAATTTTTTTTTGGGGCCCCAATTTGTTTTTAACTTGTAAGGGGGCTCCTGCCGCCAATGTTTTTTTTTTTTTTTTTCAAAAAAATTTTTTTTTTTTTTTCAAATTTTTTTTTGGGGCCCCAATTTGTTTTTAACTTATAAGGGGGCCCCTGCCGCCAATGTTTTTTTTTTCAAAAAAATTTTTTTTTTTTTTTAAATTTTTTTTGGGGCCCCAATTTGTTTTTAACTTGTAAGGGGGCCCCTGCCACCAGTTTTTTTTTTTTTCAAATTTTTTTTTGGGGCCCCAATTTGTTTTTAACTTATAAGGGGGCCCCTGCCGCCAATGTTTTTTTTTAAAAAAAAAAAAAAATTTATTTTTGTTTTTTTTACATTTTTTTTGTTGGGGCCCCAAGTTTTTTTTAACTTATAAGGGGGCCCCTGCCACCAATGTTTTTTTTTTAAAAAAAAAAAAAATTAATTTTTTTTTTTTGGGGCCCCAATTTTTTATAAGGGAGCCCTGACCATCAATAGCTTTTTACAACTTGTGTGGGGGGGGGGTTACTTTTTTAGCGCTGATGTCTGTGTGGTCTTTTAACTGCGATGTGGAGTGGGCGGGAAATGGGGTGGAGCTTGGTCGTCAGTGTGGGCGGGGCCCAGGGGGCCCCAAAAATTTTGTTGTACGGGGCCCCGTGATTTCTAATGGCGGCCCTGAGTACGTGTCTATTGCTAACACCTTCAGCACACAGGCAGCAGTATAGACCAAGTGGCAGATCATTTCACTAATGTGCCCAAATATTACTGCTACGATTACTTGATTCCTGTAATTTAATGTTCATGGCTCAAAGAATGTCGGGCTGAACGATCGGCCCCCACACATTTTCACCTCACCAAATCTGGCCCTCGTTGTAAAAAGTTTGGGCACCCCTGGACTAAAGTATTGTTTGGAGGCATAAAGAGTTAGCATTCCCTATCGTGGGAAAATCCCCTGTTCCGTAACCATGCCCTGTCTGAGGCTGAGGGGTGCTGAATGCCCTATTTTATAAAAGTTTAGGGTGCCCCTTTTTTTTGTACGTTAAACATAGTTACATAGTTAAACATAGTTAAATTGGGTTGAAAAAAGACAAAGTCCATCAAGTTCAACCCCTCCAAATGAAAACCCAGCATCCATACATACACCCATTCCTACTTTTAATTAAATTCTATATATCCATACCTATACTAACTATAGAGCTTAGTATCACAATAGCCTTTGATATTATGTCTGTCCAAAAAATCATCCAAGCCATTCTTAAAGGCATTAACTGAATCAGCCATCACAACATCACCCGGCAGTGCATTCCACAACCTCACTGTCCTGACTGTGAAGAACCCCCTACGTTGCTTCAAATAAAAGTTCTTTTCTTCTAGTCTAAAGGGATGGCCTCTGGTACGGTGATCCACTTTATGGGTAAATAGGTCCCCTGCTATTTGTCTATAATGTCCTCTAATGTACTTGTAAAGTGTAATCATGTCCCCTCGCAAGCGCCTTTTTTGCAGAGAAAACAACCCCAACCTTGACAGTCTACCCTCATAATTTAAGTCTTCCGTCCCTCTAACCAATTTAGTTGCACTTAGTCTCTGCACCCTCTCCAGCTCATTTATATCCCCCTTAAGGACTGGAGTCCAAAACTGCACTGCATACTCCAGATGAGGCCTTACCAGGGACCTATAAAGAGGCATAATTATGTTTTCATCCTTTGAGTTAATGCCCTTTTTTATGCAAGACAGAACTTTATTTGCTTTAGTAGCCACAGAGTGACACTGCCCAGAATTAGACAACGTGTTATCTACAAAGATCTAGACCTAGATCCTTCTCATTTAAGGAAACTCCCAACACACTGCCATTTAGTGTATAACTTGCATTTATATTATTTTTGCCAAAGTGCATAACCTTGCATTTATCAACATTGAACCTCATTTTCCAGTTTGCTGCCCAGTTTTCCAGTTTAGACAAATCACTCTGCAAAGTGGCAGCATCCTGCATGGAACCTATAGTTCTGCACAATTTAGTATCATCTGCAAAAATAGAAACAGTACTTTCAATGCCCGCCTCTGTTAATGGGGGGCTAGAAGAAGGAGGTCTCAGTAAGAGAAGCCAGGCAGCACACCTTAGCGTTAATCGAGAAAGGGGACTTTGCAAGTGCCTGTGGTTGTAATTTGAGTCTGGTCACAGCATGAGGAGATAGTCCAGTGGGGTAATTCTCAATAGAGACTGTAGGGGCACTAGTGGGCAGGGCCCGAGTAGTGTGTGAAATCCTTTGGATACAAACTGGGAAATCTTGGCATGCTGGAGGATAAACCCCTGATGGTGTCTGTACTTATTTGAAAAAGCTGTGATTAGGGTTGTCACCTTTTCCGTTTACAGCCTTGTGACAATAATCTGGCCAATAAAAACATTTAAATAATAAGATACCCACCTAAAACATGGCTTAGTTATTATCAAGTGCAGTTATTTTCTTATTATTACAAAAACAAAAAAGTAAATCCATCAAAAATAAATGTTTTTTTCTAAATTAGCATTGCTGTATTTCAGATCTTTCTGTATAACTGATTTCTGTAGAATAGATTCCATACCTTTAGTTACTTTATTGTAAATTTCTTCAAAATACTAGTCCCACCCATCTGTTCCACTTCCTGCTGCCTCTTTTCCCAGGCTAAACTGAAGCCTGTCTTTGCTTGTGTGACTGCAGAGCTGTGATTGGCTGTCCTCTCCTACTGTGCTTCTGGCAGGGACCTTTAGGACACACCCATCCAGGCCCGGACTCACAATCTGTGGGTTCTGGCAAATGCCAGAGGGGCTGCCATAAGATGCCATAAAAAGTCACTATTTAGTGGGCTGGTGAGTAGCTGATTGGGCCTCTCTATATTGGATTGCCAGGGCCTATTTTGACTTCCAGTCCAGACCTGCACCCACCCCATATTTGAAACAGGGACCAGTGATTATCTATAGGGAGCTCCAATAAAGGGAACATTTTTATTATTTACAATTGCCTAGAAAATTAGACAATTATGCACGTTTATCCTACATGTCTCCTTTAAAGCAGGGGTATCCAACCCGCGGCCCAGGATGGAGATCAATGTGGCCCAGCTTGAAACGCTCTGTTGAGTTTGTACTTCCGGGAATCAAAGAAAACGTCACGCACAAAGTCACGTAGCAATCCCTAACACCCTTTTACTTGCTGGCATCCAGCGCTTCTCAATACGCGGTGGTGCATACGCTGAAGGAATCGGCGCATCCAGACGTCGACGTCACCAACGTCACATTCTGCAGTGAACAGCACACAGAGGAGGAGTGCTGGGCTAGCTCATTAGTGTGGCACGCAATGAAGAGAACTGGTGCTGAAAACCGGAGGACTGCGGACCTTATTCTGATGCTTCCTGGTTTGTGCTGGCATAGGTACAGATTTGGGGCAATTTTTATAGCGGGGGACTGCCCATTGCCCAATTAGTAATCAATCCGGAGAAGGTTGCTCTATATTTGTCCCATATTCCAGTGTATAGCTCATTCTGTTTATCCAGCTGGTATTGTAGTTAATTTCTGTATATTTCCTTTATTTTTAGAAATCAAAAGTGCTATGTATTTCATGTGCGGCCCCAGAAAATGTTTCTTCTTCGAATGTGGCCCAGGGAAGCCAAAAGGTTGAACAACCCTGCTTTAAAGAATTGGTCTTGCTCATTGTACAGAAGACATATAGGGTTGCCACCCATGTTGGTTTCAACTGGACATCTCAGTTTTTCAAAGGGCTGTCCATTCAAAACTTTCTGAGAAAACTGGACAGAAATCCAGCCAGTTGCATCTAAGTGATGTAATGATCTTGACCCGGCGTCATAACTCCACCAACATTATGTCCGCCTCTGATGTCATCATGCCTGCCCTAATGCTATCTGCCCCTTTAGCTAAACCCTTTATTTGGGTTTAGCTGCCAGCAAAGGCTGCTACCCTAGCTGTGATGCCAGTTGCCTGGTGATCTGCTATACTAATTAAGTACCTTTATCTTGTCTTTTCCTGAGTATAAAATTATAAGAACCACCAACATCAAAGATTTCTTTTGTAAATGTGTATGTATGATAGTTACAGTTCAGCTTGGAGACCTTTTACCTCCATTATTTCTGCAAGGGCCTCATGTAGCAGTGCTCTACCTGGGGAGCAGCAGAAGTTAAAACAACCCAGTACTATAATGTTGTGCTATCAATTGCACAAGGGTTTTTACTTAGTACTGCAGTGAATAATGTTTCCAGATAATACAAATCATGTTAAAATCTGCCCCATGAGGCAATGATTAATGAGCAATTTTAGTATATATTGGTAAAACAGGAAAACCTCTAAATATTGCCCTAAAATGTATTTGCTGTGGGGCCCAGTAACATCTAATTACTCCACTGCCCCAGTTTATTAAAATATACCTTTGTTTTAAAGTCTGAATGGCAGCTAGAAGCAATATTAGGCTACTATAACAAAGATAGAAATCAACAGTGCTGAGTAACCAACGCTGTAGCATTGACCAGCTGTCAGGTTGAACTTGACCAGCTGTAAATAATAAAAATAATAATGAAAAACCCAATCTTCGCACAGTCTCAATCTTAAATACTGTGTAACTGTTACCAAAAAAAAAGGTGTTAATACCACATTTTGACCAAATTATATAAGCTCACGCTCCATGGCATGCCTCCTCATTATACTTAAGCCTATATTGCCTTTTAGTATTCAAAATCTGTATTGCATTTATCATTGGACCCAAAGCAAACAGTGTGACTGTGTAGCAAGACTATATTGCACATACTTCTTGTACTTCTTGTTATGCTTTTTTTTCTTCTTTTAAGCAGAAAATGTGATGTCCAATATGTCATTTGTGCTTTGTGGATGGGAACCCTGTTGACAATTATACTGGGGAGAATATTTTGCCACAAGGTACCGGATAAAATGGAATGCAGGGAAAAGTCTGTACCTCACATGGTAGCAGGTACACTTAAACCATTGGTGCCAACAGTTATGTAATGGGACAAAAACTAAGAATGGCATCACTATTTTGCATTGAAACACACTTTTCAAACAGATTTTTTTATATTTAATTTTGGAATTTGACATGGGGCTAGATTTATTAGATTCCTGGTGCCCTTAGTCATGTGACTTGTGCTCACTTTTTTCTGTTGCACTGCAAGTTGGAGTGATATCACTCACTCCCTTTCCCCCTAGCATCAAGAGAACAATGAGAAAGCAACCAGATAACAACTGCATTGGAGCTGTCTGATTCGTGTCTTGAAATAGGTCACTACATGGCATGGCATGAATTGTTTTGTCACAATCAGTCTTTAGCCATGTTAGGAGAGACAAAACTTGGAGTGTTGAACCTTTTTTATGTTCAGCATGCCTTCTGTTTGTAACATGTAACAGAATGCTAACAATACTTTTATAGATTTAGATCATAATTGGACAACCATCACTAAAAGAAGACCTCACATTAATTAAAGTATGGGCACTCCTGAGCTGCAGTGCTACCTTCTACCATATGACCCCTGTGTTAGAGAGTGCTACAAAAACTTATAAACTTATTGGCCAGGTAAAACCACTCTTCTCTACACAGTATCGCTAGTTTCTTTGCACAATGGAGGGTGCAGCAGGTTGATGTCATGTCTAGTGTAATTTAACCTGAGAGAAAGTAGTCTGGTAACATAGATACTGATCCATTCAGGGGAATTGCAACCTGACCTGTTAAAATTTAACCTCATATTATTACTCTGCATTCCTGTGTAATCGGAAGTTCATCAGCACAATGACATATGAATCTCTTCATGTGTATTAGACAAATACAGATCTCATCTCTCTCTGCCCTAATGTACCCATGTATTTGACAGATACCAATCACTCCCTGCTCACATCAGTACAGATATCATTTTCTTGACTGCTTCACATACCCAGATTTTCTACCCTGTATCCCACAGTATAGATTTCATGATTTACTAACACTTACCTCACTGATAGGTCAACCATTAGGTATCTTGGGGGCATACATGACTAAAGCTCCCCATAGACGCGACGATTCTTCTTGCCGACCAATCCTTCAAAATTATCGTGCGGTTAGTGGGATTCGAACGAACGACATCTGTTAGGAAATTGATCGGCCAAGTCAAAAAATCTTTGTCGGTCCCAGTGCAATCTATTTATGTTTGCAGGGCCAAGCAGGCAGCTCCCCTTTGTTTTCCTGGCAAATTTGTCTTTTTAGTTGTCTTTTTTCTAGTAATAGGGATAATTTATTTACCTTAAGTGCAGTGAGCAATTTTGGATGAAATTGCCTTTTTCTATACTCACAATGCAACTCCTGGTTCAATTGCAGCTGAAATATCACACACTGCTGTGAGAACCCTGGAGCTATCACCATCTACCACCACCTGTGCCAATGGACATACTTACACTAAGGGGCAGATTTATCAAGGGTCGAATTGAAAATTCGTAATTCAAATCTCCGAGTTTTTTTTTATGGTCAAACCTGTCAAATTCGACTAGGAAGTTATTCAAATTCGATTTGAGTTTTTAAAAAAAATTCGAATTGTTCGATTTATCATACTTTAAGAACACAAATTTGACTATTTGCCACATAAGACCTTCCGAATTTCTGTTTAAGACAATGGTAGAGGTCCAGGGATCAATTTTGAGTTGTTTGCAGCCTTCCTGATGTTTGGGTTTTTCCGGAGAAAAAACTCAAATCAAGTTTTTAAAATTCTGCCCACAACGGCCCAATACCAGACATAGGAAGAGCTTCCCTAATTTGAAATGCAACATACTCAACCTACATGCACGGCTGAGTATTCACTAGTAAGTTCATTTTGCACCTACCCCCTTCTTCCTGCAAATGTTTAATCTTTGTATGATCTCCCCATGTCTGCTTTTTTTCTTCATATTCCACTTTCCAAAATATACATGCTTATGAAGCCAGTCACATATGAAATTGGTGATGCTTTATTCAATTATTGGCCAAACTAAGCATACAGGAGACTGGTCATAATACATGGTAATTTTCCAAATTTGGAAAACTGAACAGCAGATGGCACTGCTGTTTACAAGTTATTATATCAGCAGAGGAAACACATGGTAATATCTTGAAAAAAAAAATACATGTAAATGGATAAAGTCTTCAGCAGAACACTCTGATCATTTGTGTATTCATTTTAAGGGGTTGTATATTTTTTTAGCAACATATTTTCAGAACTAAACTATTCATGCCACAGACACAGACAGGTAGGAGGGCTCCTTACTTGCCTGCAGCAGGGATCCAGGGAATGGTGCAGCGGCTGCGGGGAAATGCCAAGATAGCAGAACACACAGTAAACAACTGGGCCAAAGAATGAATCGCAGAGACCTTTCTGGGGCTTGTGCAGCAGAGGAATGCAGTACATTGGTATCTCTAACACACTCCAGGTAGTGCCAAGAAATAAAGCTTCTGCATTGCTGACACCTCAGACATCTGCCTGCAAGCAAATAGCTATGTTTTGATTCAATCAGAATGAAAAAGAAAACAAAACAGATAATTCAAAAATACTGACATAATACTAACGTCAGCTGTGATGAAGCAGGTATGTGTATAACCCTATTTGGATTGATCATAGGTACACAGTGAATGACACAACAAATGCTGAAATGTTTTTTCAAATGAAACCACTTCAACCACTTATGAATCTCTTGACTATTCAGAAGTAAATTATCGCCCACTACAAGGTATGACTGCCCTCTAGTGTGCAAAAAGCAAAATTAAAACATTGGTTATCACTTAAATTGGACCTGTCACCCAGACATAAAAATCTGTATAATAAAAATAAATTTAAAATTAAGCAAGAAATCCCAATTCTTTTTTTATTTAAGCATTGATAGCTGTTGTAAACTCATTTAAAAATCTCAGCTGTCAATCAAATACTGCCTGCCCCTCATCTATGCCTATGCACAGAGGCGGGGCAGGCAGTTACTTTCACTTTACATTCAGCACTTCCTAGATGTCAGTGCTCTCCCCACATTCCCCCAGTTCTCTTAACCATTTAATTGTGTAGACAGTGCATGGGGATGGACATTAGGTCCCCCGTTCTGGTGCACGAACAAGATTCTGAGATGATGCAAGGCTTGTCTTAATAACAATGTCCACAAAATGGCTCCTGTCTGCTTGCTATAATTATAAGGTTTCCAGACAGAAGGAAACAAGATTCAAATAATTTACAGTGTAAAATTCAAGTTCATTTTGCTTGACTAACATTATAAAATAGGATTTAGAATAATTTTTGTTGGGCGATGGGTCCCCTTTAATAAATAGAGAGCCTAGGTAACACAGTTTGCTGTGAGTAAAGCTTCATGACCACCCTAAACCACATTCAGTTATACTGCCAGCAGCTAATCCAGAAAACATAGTCAAACAACATATGTTGTTTGCAGTCCATGGTGAATTACATTTTAAAAAGACTGGGGAGAGCAGGAATCACAGGTGCTGCATGGAAATTCTTGCCATGACTTTCTGCACAGTAGGTCCCTACAAGCTTAAATGAAAAATATACTCCCAAGATGAATACTTTAGCAACAGATATCAAATTAAGTGGCATATCAAAGAGTCTTACCAAACTGGTATATATTTTTAAGTACATATTGGCCTTGCCTTGAACCACCATTTTGTGATGGTCTGTGTGCCGCCTCAGAGATAGGGATGTAGCGAACTGTTCGCCAGCGAACTAGTTCGCGCGAACTTCGACTGTTCGCATCCGCCGAATGTTCGCGAACGTCGCGCGACGTTCGCCAATACGAGTTCGCGTTCGATTCGAACAAAAATCGTTCGACCATTCGACCATTCGATTCCTTCGACCGCTAAAATCGAAGGATTTTCGTTCGAATCGAACGATCGAAGCCATTCGATCGAATGAAATCATTCGATCGAATGGCTTCGATCGTTCGATTCGAACGAAAATCCTTCGATCGAACGATTAAAATCCTTCGATCGTTCGAATCGAACAATTTTGCGGATGTTCGAAGTTCGCGAACTGTTCGCGAACTGTTCGCATTTTTTGCCGGTGTTCGCGAACGGCGTTCGCGAACACATAAACGGCAGTTCGCTACATCCCTACTCAGAGATCACCTGACCAGAAATACTAAAAGCTCTGACTGTAACAGGAAGAAGTGTGGAAGCAAAAGACAGAACTCCGTCTGTTAATTGGCTTATGTGACCTAACATATTTGTTTTGTTTGTGTGCACCATGATTCCTAGGGTCCCAGGGAGGCGGCCCTTATTTTTTAAATTGGCTATTTTCTATTTATGATTACCCAATGGCACATACTACTAAAAAAGAATATTGTTATGAAAATGGTTTATTTACATGAAGCAGGGTTTTACATATGAGCTGTTTATGCAATATAATATAGCGATCTACATTGTTTGGGGGTGTAGTTTTCTTTTAAGAGCTTACCTCCTCCTGCCCCACATTGGTGCCTCCTATAGAATAGAAAATCCAGACCCATACCCTGGTAGTGCAAAGTTAGCACCAAGCACCATCATTGTGTGTGACATTCTTTGTGAGAGAGAGCCTCTTTGTGGTCAGAACAGTGCTGTCCACCTGTCTCTGCTGCTAATGAATGGAACAATGACAGACAGACCTCTGCTCTAAAAAAAAATGCGTGTTTAAGTGAAGGGCAGTGCTGATCAAAAACATCCTGTGCCATAAGCCTTAGAATTTTCTTTCACCTTTCTTGAGGTGAAGTTCCCGTTTAAATTTAGTAACCTTTTGTACTTTTTCCATTTCAAAAATATCTTTCTTGGTCACGGAACATGACTGAATACAAAGCAGTTTTACCAGAGTAAAGGAAGACAGAGCGTATCTCAAATCTGACATACAGTACTTGTTTCAGATTTAGTCACACATGTTAATCTTAAACTGTCCCTGATAATTATAATACTGTTGCTATATTACAGTAGGTGGTTTCTCTGCCAGCAGAGAAAATTACAATAACACCCAATGCTGCAATGTGTGCCTTAAGTTTTATGAATGACATACACTTGTCCCTTGTTAATTGAATTAGTTTAAGAATTAAAATAATCTAATGCACTAAAGGAAACTGAAATGTATATTTTAGTATGCCATAGAGGGTGACATCCTTAATGTATAGGTATATAATCTATACCTTGAAATGTTTGAAACTTTTCTGGATAGGGGGTATTTCTGTAAATTGGATCACCATACATTAAGTCTACTAAAACAACATTTAAACATTAAATAAAGCCAATACAAATGTCTTGCCACCAATTTGGATGCATGCCATTTAATTATCATAAAGTAATGATTTATTATTACAGAGAAGAGTAAATAATTTATTTTTAAAAATTGGAATTATTTGCTTATAATGGTCTTTGTGGTCCTGTATGGTCCTGTAATTTGAAGCTTTCTGGATATCGGGTTTGAGAATAAGGGATCTCATGCCTGTATTTTTATCAATATGGGTTTTGCATTGTTCAAACTGGTCTGTTCAGCTGCTTGTCTGGTTGCTGGGATTCAAACACAGGCAGTGATAAGTACGATTAACTATTTATAAATTGTAGAAAGTGTGACCAGAGAGATGGCTTGACTGGTAAAAGGGTAGAACATGAAGAATTCGGACAAAGAACAGCTGTAACTTTAACAACGGTGGGACATTGAATGCTGTGACTTTAGCCCCTTGAGATGCAGATTGAGCCCTGATTACAGGAAATGGCAACAAGGGAGATTCTCAGTGTTCCGCTGCCCCAGGACTTCCAGTAGGCCATTGCCATGTGCCATTTTCCTAAATAGTGGGCAGTAGAAAGCAGTCCCCAGTATTAATTACTTATTGCTAATTACTCCTGCCCCACATTGTTAGTTTCTAATGAATAGAAAATTCAGCCCCATACCTTTGTAGTACACATTTAGCTGCCAGCACCATCATTGCAGGCTCCCCATCTCCCCCTTAGTTATGCCCCTATCTACAATATTATCTGGATTAAAACTATTATGCTGAATGATGGGCCTAAGAAAGAAGGCAGGGGAATCTGTAAGACAGAAAGAAAGCTCTGCATGCAGTACATACAAATTACATTTTCTTTCACTGTGAAAATAAATAGAGGTAGAGTTCCCTTTTAAATTTAGTAACCTTTTGTACTTTTTTCCATTTCAAAAATATCTTTCTTGGTCTTCAGAACATGAGTGCATACAGATCAGTTTTGCCAGAGTATTAAGTCATAGGAAGATGGAGCATATCTAAATTCTGATATACGTGTTTCAGATTTAGTCACAGCTGGTAATAATAAACTGCCCTTGATAACTTTAATACTATTTTTTATACTAGACAGCTTCTCAGCTGGCAGAGAAAATGCAATACTGCCTGATACTGCCCAGTGTGTATGGTAAGTGACATGAATGACAGACCTGTCTCTGCACACAAAACATTCACATGTGTATTTTTTTTAAAATCTTCCCCCGTCTGCATTGTGACCGCACGTGGGGTGGCTCTGACAGCGGAGAAAACGCCTATTTGTGACATTAGCCTCAGGGCTTTTTTAGAGTAGATATCACTGCTGCACTGTTCCCCAGTCCTGACCAAGCAAAAGAGAGGTAAGTAGGGGTAGTGACGGGGTGATAATGGACAGCATTGGATTTGCCACCTCAAGCTGCAAGAGGGCCAGAATCATGCTTACATGCATACTGACATTCAAGAGGAAAACACAGCAACTCAGTGTGGCTCACAGAACTCTTCTGTAATATGTTTCATGCCAAGGGAGAGAATTAGACAAAGCGTTACATTTATTTTACCTGCAGGTAAAGTTGCTGTGCTTTAACTTTGTAATCAGCTTGAAAAAGGAACTAAAATGTTATCAACGCTTGCAATGATTATATTAGTTAGTCAATAAAGGTATCACTTTTATACCATTTTTGTTATTTTTTTATTTCAAAAGGGTTGCCCTGTAACATATATTTTACCTATAGACTTCATAGCATAGACACACCCAGAAAAAGTAACAACTTACCATATGAACAGTATGTCAGAAATAACTACAGTTAAGAGAATAAAATGAATTAAAGTGTTGATCTGGGTATGTTCAATAGAGTTTCCACGTGGTAATTGGCTGAAACCACCCTGCTCTGCCTCCAGATTTGACTGCTATCTCGACAGCGGACAGGGGAATTTTTTTATTTTGTAAATATTGTATATATATATATATATATATATATATATATATATATATATATAGTATATATATAAAAACAATGAATACAGTCCTGCTTTCTACTATAAGCCACAAGCCGGAGATGATTAAATCAGTGAGACTAGTGTTTTGGCAGTTTCTCTCCTGTAAAAGCTAATGGTGAGAAGGATCAAGCCTGTGACTGAGACCAATGCCCAGGTTAGGATAGACTCTTCCCAAGAAATGCTACTATGCAGGAAGCCTATGGAAAATGCGACAATAGATCAATCGTTAGGACCACCATATGGGGTTTACCTTGATGTGGTATGGTTACATGTCAATTTTATGATCATAACTTTGTAACTAAAAAAAACACGTTTTTAAAAGATATAGCTCATGCTTAGAGTGAAAGAGTAAAACAAGACCAGGGACCATCTGCATTGATCAATCTCCTCTCTTTTGTATGAAAGAACAAACTTAGACAGCAATAGAATAAAATGCAATATTTGTAAGACAAGTAAAATGTAATGAAATATTTTATATTCAGGTGTGAAAAGTTGAAAGCAATGAGCTTACCACAAAAATAAGCCACTTTTATTTTAGTTTGACGTTTGTTTTTTTATGCACAGAGATGAAATCAATAACTAATCATCAACCTAATTATAAGAAATGTCTCTGTGTTCTAGTGCAGAAAATACTGTAGAGTTGACAGTTTCATTTTTTTGGTTGAAAGGTGGAAAATATCAAACTGCCGGCAGTGGCTTTTATATGCAAATCAAACCCTACCAAGGACAGGTCCTCTGATAGCTGCTTTACCCACAATACAAGTCTTGCTCTACTAAGAGTTTTTACACGTCAGCAGAGTTCAATGTCAGCATTTATTAGTCAATCATATTTTTCCTACCGAGTCATTTACAAGAAGTAACCTGCCTTTGCACAGAAATGAACTTTTGTGTCTTTGTGCCTCTTACATATATATATAGTACAGTCATCTTATATTTTTAATTCATTCATGTAATCATAGTAATATTCATCTCCTTGGGACCAATGGAACTATTGATTTCTATGAATATGAATGGAGTGAAGCCTAATAGAGTTTCAACTGTCAGAGAAGTAAAAGTCATCAGGCTGAAAATCAGTGCAAGCAGCAAATTGCAAATTGTGAAAGCGGGACGGAGCAAGCAGCAATAATTTTGGTTAGAGCAAGTCATGAGACTGTTATTATAGTGGCCTTTCAATAACCAAAAACATTTGGGACAGTAAAGATCCCTTGGTCACATGTGTCTCAAGAGGCTCTGTTTGGAAAGCCCTGCTGGCTAAGATTGAGGGGCATGTTTACTAACATTGGAGATAAATATCTGGAGAGATTTCTGGAGATGTTGCCCATGGCAACCAATCAGCAATTAGATTTAAACAGCCACAGCCATGTTGGAAAACAAAAGCAAAGATCTGATTGGTTGCTATGGGCAACATCTCCAGAAATCTCTCCAAATATTTATCTCCAATGTTAGTAAACATGCCCAAAAATATATTAGTTGTATTCGTACTGCACTGTAGGAAGCAGTAATGGCATATATATAAACTTATTATCATCGTGCCACTGGATGCAACCAAACAACCCTATAAACATGAGAGCAGAGAATGACTGTTTCTCCATATGGTGTCCATGCTAGGATATTAATATCTGTATTAATGTCCTAAATTATTATTATTACAGTTGTTATTATATATTTATAAAGTGCCAATATATTTCATAATGCTGTACAATAGATACAGAGTAGACAGGGGTAAAGACGACCCTGCTCAACAGACCTTACAATCTTAAAATAATAAGACAGGAGTTTTATTCCTCTGTATATACACTCTGAGGAAGTGCCGTAGGGCATGAAACGCGTCATTGGTGATTATCATGCACTGTACCGAAGCTAACAAATTTTAATGGAACCAATCAATTAATATATTTTATAAAATTGAAATCGTGTTGAATATATCCGCATTTATGATGTAGGAAGTAGTTCCGAAGCCAGGAACCCGGATCCTAAGACACGTGATGTCTGGAGCCAATCAGAGATCCCTAACACTGATGTGAATGTTGTATTAAATCTGATCAATGATCTTTATTCCTGACAAACTTTTGACTCCTATGCTGATCAATTCATAATTCAGGAGTCAATGATAATACATTATACAGCTTTTGAAAACTTGCTGATCCTTCTTTTTCCCCAACCCTGATTCAAGGTCCTCACCTCAGACTAACTTGTTGATATATGGGTTCATATTCAAAATCAGACTTATTCCTGATGCTGCTCTATAATCCACTTAGTTTGACAGATTTACAAATATAGGTGTAGGATATATTATTTGGAATGCTTGGGACCTTGGGTTTTCTGGATAAAAAAATGCAAAAAAAAACATTTAAATATGTAATAAACCGAAGAAGATTCTGTTACCACCAATACTGAGCCATGCAGCTTTATAACCATCAAGTACAAAGTGCAGGTATGGAATCTGTTATCCAGAAAGCTTCAAATAATAGGAAGGCCATATGCCTTACACTCCATTTTAATCAAATAATTCAAATAATAAAATAATTAATTTTCTTCAAAATTATTTCTTTTGTCTCTGTAATAATAAAACAGTGCCTTGTACCTGATCTCAACAAAGATATAATTTTTTTTTTTTTTAAAGATTTTTATTTATTATTAACTTTATATACATTAGACATGGACAGAGAAATACAATAAATCATAATACAGAAAGAAAACATAGACATTGCAGTCCGTTGATTTCATTTCAGGATATTGTCATGCATATATAACCACCAGCTATCATAGCTGTACTGCTTTACCTGTCTGTTAAAACAGTGACTTTATTGGCTGGGTAACCTTGGAATCGGTATCTCTGGGAGGCCTATTGTTGGGTTGGCATCAATCCATAACAAAGATATAATTAATCCTTATCCAATCTAAAACAATCCTATTCGATTTAATTATTGCTGATTTTTTTTTGTAGACTTAAGATATTACATCCACATTACAGAAAGACCACTTATCTGGAAAACCCCAGATCCTGAGCTTTTAGAACAGGTCTCATGCCTGTACTGATTTATTGTTGCAGGGGAAAAGAGTTAATTAGAATTATATGCTTAAACCAATGGAGTTACTAGATATAATTGGGCCCCACACCAAATTATTTTTAAGGCCCCTCAAAAAAGAGATTGACCTGTTTTACTAATATTTATTGAAATTATATATGAATTAAGACCTTTTGGGGCCCCTATACCTCCTGGACCCCCTGCAGCCGCAGGGTCTACTTCCTCTTTAGTTACGCCCCTGAAATGAACTCTTTGGGAGATGACCTTTCTATAATTCTGAGATATTGGAATAATTGGTTTCTGGATAAGGGATCTAATACAAAGGGGTTTGTGGGAGCACCCGCATTGCTAAGTAGAAATGTATATAAGTATAAGAGAAGTGCTACTGACATAACCAAATGGGTCAGTGCACATTCCCTGGGCCCTTGTCTAAGTAGTTCAGTAAATATGCAAATGCATGTGTTCACAAAGATAGGGGTTTTTAGTTACAAAGTTATGATCATAAAGTTGAAAAGCCACCATACCATGTCAAGGTAAACCCCATATGGCGGTCCTTAACTTGTTTACCTCCAGTCATAGTATTATGCTATTATGCCTCTCTGCATAATAGCATTAGTTGAAGTAGAAGTCTGCTGAACCTTGGTTTCTGTCTGAGGGCTAAATCCTCCCCCGCTGGTAACTTGCAGCTTTTAAGAGAGAGTGATTGCCCAAACCAACGCCCATTTTTTTTAAAAAAGTGTATTAATATGGTGCGGTTAAAAACATAGGGCCACAATTAATTGATAGGGGTGGGTATGGGGGAGGATTTAGCCCTCAGACAGAAACCAAGGTTCAGCAGACTTCTACTTTAACTAATGTGCACTGACCCATTTGGTTATATCAGTAGCACTTCCCTTATAATTATATACATTTCTACTTAGCAATGCGGGTGCTCCCACAACCCCCCTTTTGTATAAGGGATCTAATACCTGTATTATTTTAAAAATACACCCTTATACAGAATAAAAAGAGGGACACCTTTGCATCTCTGAAAGTACTGGGATCAGTTTTAAACAGTATTTTAAAACCCGTTGATCCTTGACGTTGATGTCAAAATATGATTTCCAGGTCAGGAAATATCTAGATTTATTAATCTATTAAATCCTATTCCATTTCAGGTATGTGATTGCTTTTGAAACTTGTGTTCTGCCTAATGCATGTTAGGTTGTATCGAGTGAACTTGAATACCTGAATACATTCACATTATATGCAACCCCCCCAATTAACCCCATTTAGAAGGTACAGACCTAAACTGCGGTCTGGCAAAGGGGCAGGATTTAAATGGATGAAGTAGATTGGGGCATGTCTGGGTGTAACTTGGAGTGAACAGGTAGATTACAGAACAAGAAGAAAATAGTTATGCTTTCATCTCATAATGGGCCAGATCACTTCAATGAGAAACACTTATCCCATTGCTTATTACATGGAAACTCAATTGTGCCAGGAACCCAGCGGCATGGCTTTCTATCTCTCTGTGTGCTGGTTCCCAGTATTTGTGCTGGCCACATCACTTTTGGGAGACTGTGGACTCAGAATTTGTACTACTAGTTTGCTGTTGGTCTGTAAATGTACTTGGAAAAGCGGCATCCGTGGTCAGTGGACTTCCATCAGTAGAGTTATATTTATTGGGAAAAGCAGAGATGGCACACATAGATGCAATGAATAATCAAAAGACTTTATTCCATCTGAATTTCACAGGTGTGAACAGTGGCACAATCTCTTATTCTAATGGTTTACTATGGCCTCTGGGGTCCTCCCTTCACATTAATCTCTTTACTGTGTTTTCTTCTGCAGTAACGTTATGTGGCATTTCCACGACACTATTTCCACACAATAATAAAGCCTCTTCTTGTTTAAATAGTATTTAAACCATATGTTCAAAATCTAGCACCAGGGTTCATGTAGGCATACCCCTGCAAAAGCTGTCAGCACATTGTATGTCACTTTGTATGTAATGTTATTGTATACAATAAATCAGTATTGGATAAATAAAGAAGAAGGCAAAATAAAAATCACTTTATTCATATTTATTGTTTTGGTGAGGAGTCAAGAAGTGCATACATGCAGTAAATAATCCTGTCTGTACTGTCAGTGCATTTTCATAGAAAACATAGAACATAGTGCAAACACATGAGTGCTCAAAGACTTTGCTGCTGTTGGTGGCAAACGTGATGAATCAAAATGCAGCATACAGTTATAGGGACAGTTCACTTGTTTCCTCCTTACTGTATAAGCATTGCACACAGTCTTGCAAATTGCAAGCATATGCCACTGCAAAAACACCTTCAATGACACACCAAAATGGCACACTAAATAAAAGGACTTAGCCAGAGCTGAACAAAAAAGGGGTTTAGATGGATCAGTAATGTTTGCACTGAAAGATGAAATGTATAGAAAAATGAATGTACCAGGAAACATCTGTACTGGACTTGCAATGAGGCAGGTCCTTGTGAGCCTATTTACTCAGCTCCAGGCTAAATTATTTAGGTGCCAGAAACAGAAAACCCTTGGGGGCTTTTAAGGTTTAATCCAAAAATCGATTTTGTGCATAGAAAATACACTTAAATGTTAGCGAATTAGTTTACAAAACTGAAATAATGCAAATGTAACAACACATTAAAATGTATAAACACATCGTGCTTTATGTAACAATAGGAAGCAACGTTGAGATGATAGAAAACTCAAGCTAAATGATGCTAAACTGTGATACAGATGATGCATTTAAATGAAAACGTTGACATAGAATTGCTCAGTATACATCTTACCATGACAACCCATTTACAGGCAACAGTTACTGCTACAACAGCCATGGGCCTTAGAACATCACTCAGGCATTAGAAAGAACCCTGCAAAAAATACTGCCAGGCGTTTATGTACCAGAAATCAACAGTGTGCTTGATATTGCAGTTGATAGCAACCCACATCTGTTTGACAGCAAATGTTTAAATGTTTTCTGAGGGTTACTCGACCTAATACAAAGTTTACAACTTTATTACATTAAACCCTAAGCCTATTTATTAGTACCATGGGTTTATAACCTGAAATGAAAAGAATAGGAAACAAAGAAGCTAAGTGAAGAAAGGTGGGAAAACTATGTAGAGAGGGAACCTGTGGTCTAGGTTTGGTCATCACAGTCTGACAATGCTTGTAAAAGTTTAAATGAATTGTAATACAGAATGAATCATAACTAGTAGCATAATCACTGTACAATGGAGAGGTTTGTCAAGACTGGTAGAATCTAAGTCATTAAAATATCTTCTGTTGTTTTTCTTTGCAAAGGAAGTGCTAATAAAATGCATTCTGCAAAGTTAGGTAGATGTGGTAAGGTGAAATTAATGCAAGTCACCACATGTATTATTTGTATGATTGTATTATGTAAGGAAAACTAATATTCAGAGTAAAAACCTAGGTCAGACAGGGTTGCCCTTTATCCTTTTTTGTCTACACACCTACACAATGTAAAAATCAGACTTACTGCAAACTGAAATATCCTAAATGCAGAAAAACAGTATGCATCAGAACTTAAAAGGTAGTATACTCCATTTATAACATTATTTTAATGAATTTGTGCTGAACATACTGTGTGTGTTTTTTTTTCTAAAAAATAAATATCTATGGTTTTTATTATTTCTTACACTAAATGGCCAAATCAATCAAATCACCCGGTCCAATGAAAAAACCCTCCAGATAATGAGATGTTCCATATCTGAAAAACAAAGGCTACAGATGCGGACAAGAGGGTTTTGATTTTATGATTGTGCTTGTATGGACCAAAAGGATATCCTATGTGATAGCTTGCTATGACCAGTGATGCACATAACCCCAGTTGAGTCATAGAACCCCTCATTACTTTGTAGTGCAACCCAACCCAACCACTGTGAATATCACTAGAATTGCTTGCAGGCCAATCTAAAGGGGTGTTAACTTTTAGTATGTTATAGAATGGCTAATTCTTTAAATTGTCCTTCATTCTTTCTTTTCTATACTTTTTGAATTATCTGGGCCGAACGTTCAGATTACCCCAGATATAGCCCTGCCATTAGTGGCATATCGGGGAAAAGATCTGCTTGTTTGGCGATGTCACCAAACGAGCGGATCTTTTAGTGTATGGCCACCTTAACTCAAAAACCATAAATAATGAAAAAAAATAAAAACAATTGTAAATTGTCAAAGAATATCACCCTCTTACATCATAATAAAATGTAACAACCCCTTTAACTCTGAAAACTACAAATGCATTATTCACCACTGTAGCCTTGGGCTTACAGGTACTTCATTGGAAGATACAAGGTGGCAACCCTGAATTCTGAATATAAGTGCTTGAATACTTCTAGGGGGGAATTCACAAAAGTGTCGGGACCGAAAAAATGTCTTTAAAATGTCGTAGAAAGTGTCGTAGCAACAGCCGACAAATTCACAGAGCATTTCTCCGCCAATTTTCCGACATGTGCGACACTTTTGAATTAGTGTCGTTAAAAGTGGGCGTGGTTTTTTCGGCGCCACTTTTCCCGACATTTTTATGAATTACTCGTAAACTAATTTTTTTTACCGACAATTTTTCAGACACTTTAGGCTCTCCAAAATGAAAATGTCAGACAAATTGTCGTTTAAAAAGTCTTGGTAAATGTCGTTTGTACGATGAAAAGATATACGACATTTTAGAAAATTGTCAGACTTACGAGACATTCAGAGATGGTAACATCTGCCTTTGTGAATTTGCCGTTCATACGACATTTTACAAATTTGTCGACCGCCACTTCTGGGTCACTTTTTTTACCGACACTTTTGTGAATTCCCCCCATAGACTTGTGCAAGACCTGGGAAACATACTACAGGGCCAAGGGTCATGAAGAGAGGCTGGGGGCTCAAAACTGAGAAAGCAAGGCATGTACTAGAGATGTCTAACCAGTGACCATTAAGGTGAAGATACACAGAGCACAGAGCTACTAGTAGCACCTACATGCCACAGTTATGAAAAAAAGAAAATATCCTGCCATGGAAAATGCTGAGAATTGTCTCTGCTAAAAACTGATGACATGGCGATCAGCAATTGGCTGATGGCCATGTCATTAACTTCAATGACCTGTCCGGATTTTCAAACTGTCCTGTCCGGATTTCCTAATTTAGAAATCTGGACAGGCAGTTTTCACCTGGACAGCCCTTCCAAAAACCATGCTTTTCGGGTGAAATCCAGACAGGTCGCAACCCTAGCCCTAAACTAAATTGTTAAGGCTCCACAACATCTTTAAAAAATGACTCTAATGCTGCTATAAGAGCATTTTGAGGTATCATCATCAGCAAATATGAGTGTCTAATTACATTACATTCATTTATAACTATATTACTACAGACATATCTGGGGAGGCTGCTATGGCTCATCATATGGCTAAATTTGAAAGGATGCGTTGAACATGTAATGTTCAGTTGACACGGATATAATAGGGCGAAAAGCCATTCCCTTGATCTGACTCCAACATCTTCTCATAATTTCCAATATTGAATTTCTTCCGTTGCTACAAAAAAAAAAAAGAAATTTGCAGAAAAAAATGCATGTAGTTTCATGTAACATTATGACCTGTGTTATTTAGATATAGTCACTCTAAAGTCATTCTTTCATCTCTACCAATCACAATACCACATTGCTTCAAGAAGGTTGGATAGATACTGAAGCTCCAGTCATAACTGTAACACCTTCCATTGTCAGATTCAATCACAGCTATTACTTTACAAGCCATGTGACATGAAAAAGAAAGTAATAGCCAATCTAGTTCTTGTATTGGCCAAATCTTATTTGACATAATGAGCAATTACAGGCGTTGTTCACCTTTAAATTAACTTTTAGTATGATTTAGGAAGCGATATTCTGAGACAATTTGTAATTGGTTTTAATTTTTTATTATTTCTTCTTTTTCTGTTGTTATTTTGTTTTTTTATTCAGCAGCTCCCCAGTTTGCAATTTCAGCAATCTGGTTGCTAGGCTCCAAATTACCCTAGCAACTATGCATTGATTAGAATGAGAGACTGGAGTATGAATAGGAGAGGGCCTGAATGTCAGATGAGTAATAAATAAATAGTAGCAAAAACGTATGTAGTATGTAGCCTTACAGAGCATTTGTTTTTATAGGGGGGTCAATGAATGAAATCTGGAAAGAGTCAGAAGAAGGCAAAAAAAAAAAATATTTATAAAAAAGAATAAATTTAGGTCAATTGAAAAGTTGCCATTATTAAACATACTAAGAGTTAACTTAATGGTGGGCCACCCCTTTGAAGAGTGCGTAATGAATAAATTAAAGGCTTTTGTGCACTGAATTCAGCTTATGCCTACATTTGCTCAGCAATGCAGTAAAAATTGATTGACAGCATCAGTGACTAATAGTCTCAGTTCCATAAAGTATAGTGTTGGGCTTCTTCTGCACTTATGTTTAAGTTTTAAACCATATGCTATTTGTACAGTCATTATCTATAATGAATTTCTTTATTTAGAAAACCTACTGCAAAATACAAAACCACAGCCATACTGTATGTTTGTGACAATGTATTTATCTATTGTTTTCTAGAATATTTATAGCATCTTTATCTTTTCCATGTCAAGCTGCAAGGTTAGCATCAATGCTGTATGTGACTGTATTGTACAATATTCTGATATCAGCACCCCTGGCCTGAACCTATTGTGTGAAGTGGTTTGTAAAAATGTATACACTGTCAACATATTGTCATTATATGATAATATAAAAGGGGATAATATAATTATAGGTTCATTTTAGCTTCTAAACGTCCGTAAGAGAACAAAGGACCATTTTTAAGGGGTAATGACCAATAATGACCTCAGGCATATAGTTAGTCATGGTTTAACCTATCTGCTCCCTGCAGCATATTTAAAACCTGGTAGGTGCCTTCACCTTTCCAGTTGTGTTGCCAGTACACCCAGTAGGAGTAGTAGTAGCGTTTAGCATTTCTCCTCACAGTGGGAAATGTACAGTGCAGCCACAACTCTACTGTACATTCCATGAGGCTGTTAAAGGAGAATTCAACCGTTAACTAAAAAAAACCTTACCCTCCTACCCTATGTAGACCCCCCCATCTCCTCCCCCCCAGCCTACCTGCCCCCCCCCCCGGGAAAATGCCACTAACTTATTGCTTACCCCTCGGTGCAGATTCAGGGATCACAGTTCACGGCAGCCATCTTCCGGGTTTTCAGTAATCTGAGACTGGCGAAGCGGCTCATGCGTAGTTGGAGCAATTTCCCGGTTTGCCACAACTACGCATGCGCCCAAATGGACGAAAATTGCTGAAGCGCCGGAAGAAGACACGAAGACCCGGAAGGTGGCTGCTGTAAACTCTGATGCCTTAATCTGCTCCGAGGGATAAGTAAAATGTTTTTAGTTTTTTTAGTTAAAGGAACAGTAACGTCAAAAATAGAAGTGTTTTAAAGTAATGAAAATATAATGCAGTGTTGCCCTGCACTAGTAAAACTGCTGTGTTTGCTTCAGAAACACTACTATTATTTATATGAATAAGCTGCTGTGTAGCAATGTAGGCAGCCATTCAAAGGAGAAAAGGCTCAGGTTACACAGCAGATAGCAAATAAGCTCTGTCTATCTAATGGTGTTATCTGTTATCCATTCGTTAACCTGTGCCATATAGCCATTTTTCAATTTCCTCCATTGCTCCACAGCAGCCTGTTTAAATGAACTATAGTAGTGTTTCTGAAACAAACAGATCCGTTTTACCAGTGCAGGGCAACAGTACAGGATATTTTCATTACTTTAAAACACCTAAACCTTTTGGTGTTACTGTTCCTTTAATGGTTGAATTCTCCTTTAAAGAGGCATATTTCTGTGAGATGTACTCCTCTGCATAAATAACATGCACTTTGTACTACTAAAAACTAGGACAGAGGTCTATATCTACCAGAAAAAAAAGTATACATTTCCTTAAACCATGCAGTTTTTGTATGCTAGTATGCCTCTAAATAAGCAAGACAATGTTGGTTTTGCATAAGTGAACTGATGATACTGAAATATTGCTTTGATGGGACAGAAAGCTCCAATAATAAATCTTACCTTCCCACACAACAGGACAGCAGTGATAACCAGGCAGTACAAAAACAAAACGAAGCAGACAACCAGAAGAATCTTTTGATCAAGAATGGATTCGGGTGGCACCATTGATTGTGCACATTCAGACATAAGATCTAATAAAACATAATGTATTCATTAGGGCAAGATAAAGGCACCTATCCCAGCATTAAACTGTACTAACTGGTGAATGCTGGAATGCTACCTGATTGCAATTAGCTGGTTTAGTCAATGCCAGATATTTTACTAGTCTATAGCTTTACATACTGACATAGGATTGACTAGTAAAGAGACGTAACAAAATGCAACTACCACAAGCATCAGAAAAATGCTTGTCTCAACTTTAGGTAGAACATTCAGTACTGATATCAAAAGAAGAAATTCAAAAACAATCACCCACCAGTGACATATATAAGAGTACCATTCCCTTCAGTTGTCCGATAGGGAGGAGGATACATGATGTCCAGTTTGCAGATGTACATTCCTGTGTCAGATATCTGCATCCCTGATACATGCAGAGTCACGTTGTTTGGACCAGGCTCCCCTTCACACTGTATGGCGTCACCAGTGGTAACTGATTCATAGTTTGTAGAGTAGCTGAAAGCACAAATCTCTTTCATTTGGTTACCCATTTTCCTTAAAAGCCTAAAACGCATCTCTTCAACCTTGGCACGTGTCCTGTAGTCACAGACAAGAGTGGCCTTTCCATGCCTGCTGGCCACAATTATGTCTGGCTGGGTCACCTTTAGGCCTGTGAAAAACATACTACATTAGAATTTATGTTTATTTTTAATGGATGTATATATATATATATATATATACAGTATATATATATATATATATCTATATATAGATAGATAGATAGATAGATAGATAGATAGATAGATAGATAGATAGATAGATAGATAGATAGATAGATAGATAGATAGATAGATAGACTGTATATAGATAGATATAAAGATATATAGAGATCCTACTTAGCAAAATAAGTTGTCAGAGTTTCTCTTTTATCCCAAATCAGATGGCTATTTATTTAACATTTTCTTAATTCCATACCTATATATATATATATATATATATATTCAAAAGTTTAAAGATTATTTCTTGTGGAATTGAAATAGGAATAACTTAAGTTTTACAATCTGAACATGCTCCTACATATAAATCCACCACAGTCTGCATTGTACTCTTAATAATACTTTTTTTCATGTGACAGTCTGACACCATAAATATAGGGGTTGGTGTTACAGCAAAGCTTTTTCAAAGCTGTTTGTGGTCAGCAATGAAAGCCTTGAGGTTAAGTTGTCTTAGAATTCCTCTTATTAACCATAGGGGTAAATGCAAAGGCTCAGTTAAATGCGCAAAGGCTCAGTTAAATGCATTTTCGCTAATTTAATTTTACAAAGTTCCGTAATATGTTACCCAGTGAAAAATTGACTATATATTTGTTCTCTTATTATAACTGCAAATGTGAACTTTTACAGAAACAACCAGTTAAGGAAACATAGATTCAATTAATCTTGGAATAGCTTTGGGAAAATACAACATTGGAATTCTGCGCAACAATTCAGTAAATGATTACAGGATTTCTCAATAAATGATTACAGGATTTCTTAATTGCCCAGTGTTGAGCCCAATACATACTATAATGACTTCTGTTTAAATCCAAATGTACTGTAAGTGATGAATGGTATCTATGGAAAGAACATGGGTTATGAAATAGACAGAGATTATTGCACCCCTTGCTTGACAACATACCTGAGACTTTGGTAATTAGGCAGAAGATTCCAGTGATGAATGTTATTTTCAACATTGCTGTTCAATCAGTGATTCCAAAGTAATTTTCCTGTATGCTTTTAAAATATTCAACTATTTGTATCAATCAAATTTTCTATTTTTCCATCTATTATATACCCAACTGCCTTACAGTGAGGGTCACGCTAACAAGCTTTGTCTGGGCTTGACTGAAAAACTTAGTGGATATTGTAAATTCTGTTTCAGGTTCCACAAACACAGCATATATAACCTCAGATTCAAGTTCGAACCTAAAAGGCGCAGAAGGTTTATGTTTTGGTTTTACGAGAAAGGAAATGGTGGGTCGGAGAAGTTACGTGCACAAGTAACCACATCAAAAACTGCAAACTAGTTTGTGACCAAAACAAGCCTATCAGGGAATGGAAAAAGTTGATTTCACACTGTAGCATATTTGCCTATTATATTCTAGGAACCTTATTTTATGTGCCATGAAAATGATACTATTAACCCTTTCTCCTTTTAAGGCAAGAGTATATAGGTTTTATAAGGTGATACCATTTCAAAGCAAGAAATATTATTTATATTTCAATTTGCATATGAGGCCCCCAGTTTCAAAGCTGTCTGTATGAAACATTAATATTACAATTAAGAAAATGTGTAAGAAGGTTTCTCTTACTCTCCAGCAGTAGAAAACACATTTTCACCCTGAATGGTCAACTGATTGTTTTAGTAGCTGCTTACCTGTATGAGAGCTACAGGCTATGTTGTCACAATTAGCTACAAGAATACCCATAGCAATTCAGTTAATAGTTTACTCCTTGGAGCATTAAAATAGAAAAGAAATACAATGCTTTACCATACACAGGAATATATTACTCTTGTGGAAGTTTAATAAGTAGCAATATGTAATACTATCATCTTGAAAGCTTGACATTTTTGCTTACTCAGTTAGCCAATTAAAAGGTATCACCTAACCTTGCATTTTCTGCAAGTACAAGTTTTTACATTCATGTTGTTAAAGTGGTTGTGAGTGATATTCTGAGACAATTTGAATTTAGTTTTCCTGTTTTTTGTGTTTCTTTTTGGTTATTTTATTTATTCAGCATCTCTCCAGTTTGCAATTTCAAAAGTTTGGTTTCCAGGGTCCAAATTAGACAATCAACCATGCATTGATTTGAATAAATAACTGGAATATGAAGGAATAGGGAAGGCCTGAACAGAAAGATGAGTAATACAAATAGCAATAACAATAAATGTGTAGCTTTACAGAAAATGTGTTTTCTAGATGGAGTCAGTGACCCCCATTTCAAAGCTGGAAAGTGTCAGAAGAAGAAGGCAAATAATTCACAAAAACTATACAAAATAAATAATTATACACTATAAAATAATAAAAACATATTCATGATAAAGACCAATTGAAAAATTGCTTAGAACTGGCCATTTAATAACATAGCAAAGCATAATTAACTTAAAAGTGAACCATCCTTTTAAGCCTTTAACAGATCCATTTCTTGTATCTTATTCATTTTTGAACTTATCAGATAATTAAAAGGGGATATAAAAGTGTTTTTAAGGACAGAGTGAAACAGTTTTATAATTTATAATGCTCTGTTTACAGAGGGAAAGTGCCCAGATTCCAGTTCTTTGCCATTGATGTAAAATGGAATTAGTATTCCATATATATATATATATATATATATATATATATATATATATATAGACAAATACAAGAGTCCTCTGCACTCAACCCATTATCAATATATTTAAGACAGAGACATTTTGTGCATACTGCTACTGAAAAATGCCTTACCCTTTAAACAAAACAGGGATTGTTTGTCCATATATTGCAATATATTTAAGCTGGCCAACTACGTCAAAGTCATCCCATATCTGGCCAGTCCTATGCTCAATTTTATCCGATTCATTAAGAATTCTATTGCTTCATTATACATTTTACAAAGGGACTAAGTTTTACCTGCAACTTACTAGCTGTTTCAAAGTAAAACTCCCAAACTTGGCTGCCCTTTTATTAGACACCAGTGGGATCACCTGACTATAGCTGGGAAGGGTGGGAGCTACAACATGGAGCTGGTCACTGCTCCTGTATAACTATAACAACTTTCCCTTGTTTAATATATATATATATATATATATATATATATATATATATATATATATATATTTGTGTGTGTGCGTTACTGGTCTAATACCCAATAGCATCAAGGTAGAATTTACAAGTGAGTTGTTGGTTTTAGCTGGCAAAGTGGGGGGATAATAAAAGAAGCAAAACTTGCCAAGGTTTGCCTCTTTTATTTCCCCCCATAGTCAGTCAGTTAAAATTACTATAGATAATTGGGGGTTTGATTATTTTTGCAAACCTTGGAAACAAGATCTGTAATCTCTGTACTTGCCCTTAGCACTTTTCACAGCAGGGCAGCAGTATACTGGATCTTCCTGCAACTTGTAACCCTTCGAGGTACCTACCCTATAAGTTTAAGTATAAGCTAGAAACCTTTGCTGTTCACCTGAGACCACTTTGCACATATCTACTTAATTAATAAATTAGTCTATGGGGGTTATTTCTCAAGGTCCGAATTTATCTCATTATTTCTAATATCAAACTTCGAGCAACTCCGAATTCCTGAACGGACCTTATTTATGAAGAAAAAAGTCAGAAAAAATAGGGTCGGGCAAACTTTGGAGCTTTCCCCCGAAAACTCCGAATTTTTTGCGCCGAAACCCCACAATCATCAGCTATCAGTACAGACATCAGTGCAGATACTAGAACCTTCCCCATTGACTTATACAGGACCTCGAGAGCTTTTAGATGCTGGAGTTTTGGATTCAGAGTTTTTAGACCATCGGACTTTAATAAATCTTGCAAAATTCTTAGTTTTTTTTTACTCCGGAAACGAGTAAACGAGGTTTGGATATTCGATGCTTGATAAATAACCCCCTTAATGTCTTTTCAACATAAAAAAATAAAGTACCAAATTTAGATGAAACATATCAAATTCAATTTTGGGGATTCCCTCTTTGAAACCTGGTTACATACAGAAATACTAAAAATATGAAAACCCCACATCATGTTACAAATTGTTTACACAGAATTGGGACACTTCTTGGTTTATGGATTCATCATTGTCTGAAGATAAAAACCAAATGACTACTAAATCAAATACACAGCTTTTCTAAAAAAAAATATATATATATGAGTGCAATGTATGAGCTAAAAGATTCTTAACTTTCCCAAACTACAACCCCAAATATTGATGATATACACAATGTATTCTAATGCATATATTTGTACAAAATAGCATATAGGGCATACACGGTGACAGTTTGAGTTGTGAAAGTATCTTTCCAGCAGTGAAAAATGCTAAAATATTAATAACTGTGCCCATTTATCTCCAGAAACTCTGTAATGTGCTGGTAAAGGTAGATAATGGGTTTGTAATCTTTGAGTGACAGACTTACTTATGAGCTTAATGGTCTTAATGAAGGGATAGCGTGAGCAACCTGATGTAAAGGTAATTATTAAATTGTGTGTTTAGTAATAGTTTGGAAAGAAAATAATTATTATCCTTCCCAATGGACAATTTGATCAGTAGAAAGTATTTAAATCTTGTTAGAATTTAATGGAGAGTTTATAGAAGATTATAGTTGCCTGAGAAATCATTTGGTTGAGCGAAATGTGTAGCAATGTAACTTGCTTCCAGCTCCGTCCCTTTATTTTTGCTTATAACTATGGTTAATTGCCATCTGTATGGCTGGTGCAGAGGGATATAATATATGTTACTGGAGGAGATCAAGCGCTTAAGTTATCTTCCTACCAGAATTAATGTACTGTATATTACATAGTAGCATTGCACAGTAACCCAAAGTTGCCCTGGAAAGTATTGTCACCCACACTATAGGAGATATAGGGGCCTATTTATTAAGCCTAAAATCTTTCTGGTCAAGTTTTTAAGGGGGAAAATGGAAACTTTTAGAGATTTATTATACTCCAAAACTGCTTAAAATTCGAATCCAAATATACTCCAGCTAAAACGCGTTGAAGTCATGTAAAAGTCATTGGCAGATGTCCCCTTTTTAAAATCGGAAGATGTTTTTTGGCTTCATGATCTTCAAGGGTTTTGGGCTGTTTGATGCTGGTTTTCCATTCCGAAAAATGTATGGTTTTTGGGCAACAATTGTAAAAATTTGCAACTTTTCCCACACGTACAATTTTCATTCGGATTTTTTAGTAAATTAACCAAATCATGGTTCGCAGTTAGGCTGAATTTTTATTTTTGAAATACCGTATATACTCGAGTATAAGTCGACCCGAGTATAAGCTGAGGTACCTAATTTTATCTACGAAAACTGGGAAAACTTATTGACTCTAGTATAAGCCTAGACACAACTACAGCCCTGTCTCCCAGCAACGCACATTCTGCCAAAGCGACCCCCCCAGCGATCAACCGGACTTCTTTGCAAAGTTGATGGTGACAGAGAATTGCCAAACGGATTACTGTGTGCATTGTCCCACTGTCCCACTACCATGTGCAGAGGGTGCTGTGTGATATTGCCATCACTGTTAATCTTTCGTATAACCAACAGAGGGCGCTGTGTGATATTGCAGTCACTGTTATTCTTTCATATAACCAACAGAGGGCGCACTATCATTCTTTCATATAACCAACAGAGGGCGCTGTGTGATATTGCAGTCACTGTTATTCTTTCATATAACCAACAGAGGGTGCTGTGTGATATTGCAGTCACTGTTATTTTTTAATATAACCAACAGAAGGCGCTGTGTGATATTGCAGTCACTGTTATTCTTTCATATAACCAACAGAGGGTGCTGTGTGATATTGCCATCACTGTTATTCTTTCATATAACCAACAGAGGGCGCTGTGTGATATTGCAGTCACTGTTAATCTTTCATATAACCAACAGAGGGCGCACTGTTATTCTTTCATATAACCAACACATGGCACTGTGTGATTTTGCAGTCACTTTTATTCTTTCATATAACCAACAGAGGGCGCACTGTTATTCTTTCATATAACCAACAGAGGGCATTGTGGGATATTGCAGTCTCTCCCCAAGTGAACTGTTGGTATAGGAATGATTAAAAGTGACTGCAATCTCAGCTACTGCCCGCTGACCCGAGTATAAGCCGAGGTAGACTTTTTCAGCACATTTTGGATGCTGAAAAACTCGGCTTATGCTGGAGTATATACGGGTAATGAGAAAAATTTGAATTGTTATAAATACTACCCTAAGTTTGAGTGACAAAATGCCACGTGTATAACCTTGGTGTCATTTGCAGGTATGGAAGCCCTTATCTAGAAAGCATTTTTCTCTGTAATCATAAAACAATACCTTGTACTTAAAGGAAAACTATACCCCAGAAATGAATACTTGAGCAACAGATAGTGTGGAAGCAGAAGACAGAACTCTGTCTGTTAATTGGCTCATGTGACCTAACATGTATAGTTTGTTTGGTATGTTTGTGTACACAGTGAAACATACAATCCCAGGGGGCGGCCTTTATTTTTTAAAATGCCAGTTTTCTATTTAGGATTACCCAATGGAACATACTATTAAAAAAGAATAATATTATGAAAATGGTTTATTCACATGAAGCAGGGTTTTACATATGAGCTGTTTTATACAATATATTAGACCTACATTGTTTGAGGGGTATAGTTTTCCTTTAATCCTAATTAATGAATCCATATTGTGGTCATATTGGTAAAACAATGCTGTTGGGTTTATACTGTATAATGTTGAGTACTTTATCTGACTTAAGATATGGTGATCTAAACTGAAGAAAGATTGCTTATCCGGAAAACCTCATGTTCAAGCTTTCTAGATAATAGATCCAATACATTTATTGAATGTATTAGAGAGTAGTCCCTCTGCTTTCCTGAGAAATTATGCACAACCCAGTATTGAAAGCAGAGGGACTTTAAGTTCCCGAATCCATTGCTTTATAATAGAATGAGGTGAGGGAGGGGTTTCTCCCTATTCTGGTTTCTTTATATACTGTATATAGAATCATGAATTTTTTTCTACCCCTTTTCAGGCTAACTGAATGAACTCAGTTCAAAAAGGGAGTATATTTTCCCTTGAATTCCTATTATTTTTTATTTATCTTCACATCTACAATCCATGCCTCTACTTCCAACAATGACTGATACATTTTCCCAAAGCTGAGATAATTAAACATATCTGAACAAAATCAAGATAGAATATATCATATTGTTTGTTCACAGAATTGGTATTTAAGGAAAATAGAAACTGTCTGATACATAATTTGGAGAAAGACAGCTAAGAAATCAGTCTGGCTCCAAACTAACCTTTCTTTGATTCAATATACCACAAGGTTTCACATTTTATAACCATAAGTGGCTCATTTTCTTGAGTAGTCGATTCAAAGAGGCAAAGAATTTAAGCCACTTTTTCTTTCTCTCTCAAGTAAAGATGTTTTGACGTAATGGAAGGATTTAGCTTATTCTGAATTTACATAAATTTGGATTTGGGACACCCCCTAGCTCATAATGTTTTGAAAAGGTTGGGTCGATTTATCAAACTGTACTGATGCAAGGCTTCTCATTTCCTATTCCACCCTTCCGTCTTTTTCTTTATTGTGATAAAATTATTGAACATTGAAAATATTCTTGATAATCTTGAGGCTTTGATTGATATTGAAAATAACCATAATCCTTCAGGGTTGGGTCTGTACATTTATAATAAATGCAACCACAGCTCATATCAGTTTCAGGTGGACATGCACATGTTTTTAGCTAAATGTAGGGAGGTGAGGGGAGGCATATGATCAGGCTTTTTAACATCTTTCATGTATGAAAGTAACTATAAAGGAACATTATATTTTATACCACAAGCACCATATAAAATAGACTGTTCCCATGGTGGAGTGTTGGTTTCTGTATCTGGGAGAGCAAACAGTGCCACTGAGTTTCTGTGTTGAGCTCATCTAAGATTCTCGGCAAAAGTTCTCTTTCCTCTGTACAATTTGTTTTGTTCCTCAAAACATGGCTCCCTGTGGATATGATTTATACCTCTCTAATACTTGGGGGCCCATTTACTTAACTCGAGTGAAGGAATAGAATAAAAAAAACTTGGCATTTCGAATGTTTTTTTTTTGGCTACTTCGACCAACGAATTGGCTACTTCGACCTTCGACTACGAATTCAACTTTGAATCGAATGATTAGAACTAAAAATATTTCGACTATTCGACCATTCGATAGTCGAAGTACTGTCTCTTTAAAAAAAACTTTGACCACCTACTTCGCCACCTACAACCGAAGTGCAATGTCAGCCTATGCGGAAGGTCCCTATAGGCTTTCTAATGATTTTTTGGTTCGAAGAAAAAACGTTAGATCGACGGATTAAAATCCTTCGATCAAACTATCTGAGGTAAATCCTTCGACTTCGATATTCGAAGTCGAAAGATTTACATTCGGCCGTCGAATATCGAGGGTTAATTAACCCTCGATATTCGACCCTATGTAAATCTGCCCCTTGGTCTTGTTATACTCAGTCTTGTTAGACATATAACTGTTGCTATCTACAAACTTCCTGAAAAGTTTTTAACAATAGTAAAAAGAGTGATATATTAGAAAATATTATACCTTTTGATTTCAATAATCATTTTATTTCATAAATGTTGACCCTTGACAAAAAGAAAAAAATTGATAGCTTAGATGAGATTAATTTAAGTGTAGTGCAATAAATATGATTAATTCACCTAATAAATATATGTGAGTATAAATAAATTGGCTAAAAAATCTTTTTAAAGATTGTAACCAATGATTAGGATAAATTATGTAACCAAAATGCTCAAATCCATACGGTAGTAAGGAGAAATTGGAAAATCAAGATGGTGGAGTTGTCCCAAAACTTACTGCCTATTGTTATTCTAAACCTGGGACACCACAAAGTAGAGGCAGGACAGGGTAACCGGGACTGTGGCCTCATATCTTATCTTGCCCTGATCTTTAAAGAGGCTAAGCTACACCTAAAAAGCCACAAATCCAAGGCCCCTTAGAAATAAAGGAATAGATTGGAGAGGCAAAGGAAAGAAGATTTGGAGCAGTGGTCACTTCAACCCACACCTGCAAGACCCAGACTGATAATTTAAAAAGTTAAACATGCTTTCAAAAATCCCATAGGAATGAATAGAAAGTGAGTGAGTTTTTCTGTGATGAGTTCTAATTTCACATTTTGATAAATATGACCCTATGTGTAGTGTATATTGTGAGTGGGTCCCTAAGCTCAGTAAGTAACAGCAGCACAGAGCATGTGCAGTGAATCAGCAGAAAAAAAGATGGGGAGCTACTGGGGCATGATGCAGATCTACAGAAGCCCAACACATTTCTAGTCTACTTTAGTTCTCCTTTAAGACTGTTATTATTAGTTTATCATTTGCATCTCATTCTACTAGTGAATGAGTGAAAAAGATTATGCTATTTGTGGGATCCAAGCTTCCATATATTATCCACTAAAATGATTATGAACTTAAGGTCAAGTTATATTTCAGAGCAATGTTTATTTAAGAATTATCCTAGTTTCTTCACCATTAAGTCTAAATATAGGGAGAGGATGAGCAACAGAAGTCTGACTCCTATGGTACAATACAATTCTGTACAGTTGGAAGATGAGGTTACAGTTGACTTGTTGCCATGGCTGAATATCAAAATCTGAAAGTATGTCATATTTCATTAATGATGTAAGAAATATTGATGTAAGGAGGGCTTGACGTTGCAATTACAGCCTTTGCCCAGCTGTAGAAAATGTGTCCCTCACAATGCTCCCTTTAAGATCTTGCCTGTTAGCCATCAAACAAAACCCAGAGCCACATATTGATTCTTCTGTTCAAAATGAATATTCAATATAGCTTTTAACAGCTAATAATGTTGAAATCCAGTCTTTTATACCATTAAAAAAGGTATAACATGAGCAGCTGTATGAAACACATGCTAATTCCACTGGTCTATTTCAGGTGCAATCCCAAAAAGTACTACAGGGGAAATGTAGTAAAATTTGCAAAAAAAAAAAACCTGTGAATAAAAAATTGCATGTTGCAATGTAATATTCTTCATTAGGGTTTTATTGCATTGCAAATCTTAATTGAGCATTGTAAACATTTAACACCTGCTTGAAGGTGGAGTAAACGTTTGGAGCAAACAGAGCAACTTTTTCATTAAGACGCTTTATTACATACACTGCACACTATCACAAACTATAAAATTCCCAATCGCTAGCCTACTTTCGTGTGAGGGGCAAAGTGTTCGCATAAGCAAAATTTTCCACTTTGCGAATGTTTATTTGCATTGCAAACGAATTGCAAACGATTTTTGTTTAAGCGGCCAATATTACATTCCCCTATACATGTTCTACTGTCTGACTGATGTTCTACTGCCTTCAGAGTTGTTAACCTTTCTTCAAAGCCTTTTCAAACATTCCCAGATGGTGCACTTATCTAATAGATGAATAAATGCCCGGTAATAAACATTACGCTATAGAAACTATGTATCTTTCTTTTTTTTGCACAAAAAGTTCTTCATAAAGTATGTGGAGGTGTTATGAACTGATTTAAATATCACATAACACTGTATAGGAAGTACCAACACATTCTGAAAGCTGGTGAACATTGTTTCTGCTAAAGAAACAACTTTCATCAACCCACATGCCCTTTCTTCATAAGAATACAGAATTCAATTGTTCTTGTTAAAAGGGCAGATGTACTTTAGAACATGAAGCAGTAATGCGCTGAATTTTGTGGTGTTTTTTTTTTGTGCTTGAAATTTATTCTTCAGTTGCCTGCGGTAGCCCACACTAAGGATCACATGCTATGACTTAGACAGTTGCTGCTAGTTTTCTCAAGCTTAAGGCTCATAATAGGCAATTCTAGATTTATCTGTCAAAAAAGTAGCTCATGTGTCAAAATTTAACCTTACATAATGGTACTGAACGATAAAGCTACAGGGGCGTTTGTAAGAAAAGCAAATAGACAAATAACACCAAACAGCAAATTTAAAAATGGACCAGCATAAATAAGACTGAACATTACAGTACAAGTGCTTCCATGGACAGTGGTTAATTATAGAGGGGGTAAATTCTGTGACTGCGGGGGGTATGAGGGAAAAAGGGTTCTGCCAGAGGGCCATCTGTGGTTTTGTGCAGGGACAGAGCAAAAAGTTACTCTTCATAGGGAAACACTCCAAGAAGAGAGGCTCTTGAATTGGGCAATTAGAATGACAAATTGATTTCAGAAACAACAGATTATTTGGCCAATGACGTTGATTCAAATGTTTTAAGGGGCACATGTATACTCCTAATTTCAGAACATTCAATTACATCAAACCAAGATTAACATTTATGTTGAATTGATCCCAACAATTCTTGGTTGTGAGAAAGTTGCATAATTATATGTAATGGTTATGGACACTTATTAAAGTCAAGACTGCCAATAGTAGAGCCCTTATACACCAATAATAACTTTGGGCACCCCCAAATATAAAATGATGTTCCTTCTCCTTTAATTGTCTTCTGATAAAATGTATCCTCTGTATATGATAGGGACCTTAGATTATAAACTCTACTGGGGTAGGGACTAATGCGAACTATGTATAAACACTCTATAAAGTGTAAATATATCAATGCTACAGTATATAATAACAGATAAATAAATATCTAGAAAAGAAGAAGCAGCTTGGAAGGAAAGGTGAAGAAGGACATTGAGTAAAGGTAGCAATACACCTTAATTAGGACCCTGTCACCCAGACATAAAAACCTGTATATCAAAAGTATTTTTCAAATTAAATATGGAACCCATATTCTTTTTTCTATTAAAATATCAATGCCTGTGTAACCTACTCTGCCGGTCACCCTTGTCTTGTTACCTCTGGGCACGTTGACCAGTGGGTGCAGGGAAAGGTGCTTCCAGTGCGCTCACACCGACACACCCCGCTTAGACGCTGCGTCACAGTGCAGTGACACAGTGACATCATTAGTGTGTGCCCAGTGTATTCCCATTGCAACTGTGTTTTCATTGGTTCTCTTCCTTGTCTTTCATGCTTTGCCCCTTGCCCTTCAAATAGCTCCCCCTCCTACTCCTCCTTGCACAAGATGGCTTTGTAATCTGCCTAAGCCTTGTTTTGATTGCTGTTCTGGTTTTTGACTCCTGCCAGTTTATTGACCTAGATCTTTGCCACCTGTCCTGATCCCTGCCTGGCCTTGACTATGATTTTGCCTCCTCTTTGTCCATATCGCGTATATCTCTGAAGTGTTTAGGTTCCCTGCCGGTCCAGCCGCAGAAAGTTCTGTGTCAGTGAAGACCTGGGTCTTCAGGGGTGACCTTGTACACCGAAGGGTTCTCATACAAGCAGTCACCCTGGGATTCCTTGTTAACTAGCTGTTACAGCCTGTTATAAAGATATTTAAAAATCTCAGCTGTCATATATTGCTTGCCTGCCTCTATGCCTTAGGCAGAGGGGTGGGGCAGGCAATTACTTTCACTTTCCATTTTGCCCTCACTGGCACTGCCCTCCTCACATGCCCTCTCCTTCCTAACAACTAATTGTGTAGCCAGTGCATTGGCATGGGAATCAGGTTCCCTATTCTGGAGCATAAACAAGATTTTATCATGATGCTAAGCTTGTCTTAATAACACTGTTCACAAAATAGTGCCTGCCTAGTGCTATGATTGTGAATTCCAAGACTGAAGGAAAAAAGATTTAAATAATTTATATTGTTTAAGCAAAGTTTATTTTGCTTGCAAACCTAATAGACAGGACTTTGGAATTATTTTTTATGTTCCCCTTTAAGATCCTTTCATTTTGCCAATATGGTCACCTTGTGCTAGCCAATATTAGGGCATACGAATGAAATACATGAATCAGCACACTGTTGTTTAATTGCAGGAACGGAGCCCATTGTGGGCGATATACGTAAACAGGCAACCTTTTGTACTGTTTTTTCTGGACCAACTGGATATGTACACAGCTTTTATACTACATTATACGTGGTACTTAACGACTATACAGTAGTTTAAACTAGGGAATCCAGGATTCCCAACAGGTCCATTCATTCTACAATTTAATAAAACTTTCCAGAATTCCAATAAAAAAACTTTGGGAACAAGAGATTCTTTATAGCCCAGGCCTCCACGCTACAGTTTCAAGTATTTTATACTATTTCAGTGCTGTCCAACTTCTGTGGTACGGGGGGGTCGAAATTTCTCTGGCCTACGTGGTGGAGGGCCAATAATGGAAGTCAGTGTTGACCACTCCCCTTTTAAACCACACCCACTGTAAACAACACCCACGTTACCACAAGAACTAACCAAATTATTGGTGTTCACTGCAGCGATATCCCTCATCGCTCATATGTGAAAAATGTTAGTCATGTTAAAACATACCCTCATCCTCCCCTATGGATAACACAGCACCCCCCAACACATGACTAAAAACCTTAGGGACCCCTAACAACAATTTCCTAATGCTAATATACCCCTACCAGGCTTTCATCCCACAGGTAGTGTAGGGCCAGCAGAGTATGACACACACACATGCAGCAGTGGGCAAGCAGAGTATGGCACACACAAGCAGCAATGGTCAAGCAGAGTATGGCACACACAAGAAGCACTGGACAAGCAGAGTATAGCACACACACAAGAAGCACTGGACAAGCCGTGTATGGCACACACAAGCAGCACTGGGCAAGCAGAGTATAGCACACACAATCAGCACTGGGCAAGCAGAGTATGACACACACAAGCAGCACTGGGCAAGCAGAGTATGGCACACCCAAGCAGCGCTGGACAAGCAGAGTTTGGTGCACACAAGAAGCACTGGACAAGCAGAGTATGACACACCTTAGAAGCACTGCACAAGCAGAGTATGGCACACCCAAGCAGCACTGGACAAGCAGAGTTTGGCACACACAAAAAGCACTGGATAAGCAGAGTATGACACACCCAAGCAGCACTGGGCAAGCAGAGTATGACACACCCAAGCAGCACTGGACACGCAGAGTTTGGCACACCCAAGCAGCCCTGGACAAGCAGAGTATGACACACCCAAGAAGCACTGGACAAGCAGAGTATGGCACACATAAGCAGCACTGGGCAAGCAGAGTTTGGCACACACAAGCAGCACTGGGCAAGCAAGAGTATGGCACACACATGGAGCATAGGGAAGGCACAACATAGCAAGACACAGAAAAACCTATCAGGACCACTCTAATATGTACTACATACAGTGACACAGGTGAATAATGTGGGCAGTTTCAGTCTGGGTCTCAGGTGTGAATAGTACAGGACTTTAGGATGTGAACAATAGAGGTGCCACAAGTGTGAACAATGCAGTGGGGATTCCATGTGTGAACAATACAGTGGATTACAGTCTGAATTTGAGGTTTAAACAATGCAGGGGCCAGTTATCTCTGTTGTGATACCTTTAAATCTTACACATGATAAGCAGACACAGCAGGCAGACTTTCGTGTGGGGGGCCACACAAGGGGGGCCACGAGCCGCCAGTTGGAGAGCCCTGTACTATAAGGTTTCCTCTTACAATTCGACCGAAGACACAGAAATTATTTTCAACTACTTATGCAGCGTTTTTATAATTTGGGATACATTTATCCATTGTGATTTGACCAAAATATGTTACCAATTACCCACCTTCAAACCTTCCACGTACAATAATTTCTTAGGTGAAAATGGCACAAACAGAAAGCAGGTAAAAATAGACTGTTGTGTTTCTCACTTGATACAGGGTAGATGTAAAGCTTTCCAGCTTATTTAATATTAGATCAAGCTGCAGTGAAACAGAAAATATGAGATGTACATTTTTAATTTTCATCATCATCTTGTATGTTAACGGAATAAAACTGCTTTGTCATAAACTCAAACAATAGTGATATGAGTGAAGAGATGCTGTTACGTGTGTCATGGTTTAGTATAACCACACAGTTACCGTCACTGCTGTGTGAAACCTTAATGCTTAGCAGAAATGGCTGATCTGTTTGTCAAGAAAAGCTGTGAGTTGACAGTTGTTAAGAATTCTCAGTCTTCAAAGTGATACTAATAGCACTCATGTTATGAGTTCCTGTATAAGGATGGATGCACAGAGTAGCTTGTTTTGTTTGGCTGAAAAAAGAACAAAGTATAAGAAATTAAAGCATTTTTTATTGGACTCTTCTCTTGGGGGGTTGCATTGAAACCATGAGTTGTGAGTAAATAAGGAGAACTAGAAATAATTTTTAATTTGACAGGTTTGATTTGCAATCCTTTACACTGGCACAGAATTTTGGGGGTATTTATTAAAATCCGATTATTTCTGGTCAGTGTTTTAAAGGGGAAAACATAATTTGTTTAAACCCCGATGCTGCTAAAAGTCAAAATAAAAAAGATCAAATCAAATCAAACTGCAGAGGTCATGTAGTAGTCAATGGCAGATGTCCTGTTTAAAATAGGAAGATATCATGATCTGTGCTGGATTTCATACAATAATCTGAATATTTGGTGGTTTTCGGGGCAATAACCCGAAAAAAAATTGGGCATCTAAACTGAAAAATTGTACGATTCAGTTTTTTTGACGATTATATCAAAACTTTTCCCACACCAGATTTTTTCAAGTAAATTTATTGGTAAATACAGTAAATATGTAGATGGGAGTTTGGTCGAAGTGGATTTAAGAAAATAGTGAGAAATTTTCAGATTTTAGCAAATAACCCCTAAATGTATGCAACAGAATAGGAATCCACTATTATAATGAAGGATACCTGGAGATGTAGTGAATCCAAATTTTACTATTGAGAAATGAATCAGAGGAAGATTGCAGTAAACGAAAGAATATTTTAGCTGCATCATTATAGAGAAAGGGTGTTTCATATTCAAAATATAGAGTGAAATAAATAATAATGGTGATTTTTTTCTCTGTTCTGTGGCTATAATGTTTCGCTTATGGCAACACAGGCATTATGGAACAAAGGAACAATTTGCATGTTTAATGGCATGATTCCTTATGTAAAATTTAGAACTTGGATTTATTGAATAGTGGAGGGACTTTGGAGGTTCCTTCTAGCCACTCTCATTCTAACCTCTCTGATTTCTCAGTTTAAAGTTTTTTGTTCTTGTTGTTTTGCAAATAGGTTTTTATATTTTTTTCTGGAACTATACATAGTTTCTGTGCTTTCTCAACCATGTATTTTTCCTACTGTAAACTACTTAGCCATGCAGTTTGTCAATAGTTTTCTGCAAATTGCTGGCATGCCAAAAACAGCCTGTTAGAGCAGGTAGAGTTGAAAGGTGTAGCGCTTCAGTTTTTTGCAGTGATTTGAAACAATAAAATTTTTTAAAAATGTGTTTGATTCCTATATTTATTTTTTTTTCAAATGTAGCAGAAGTCAGCTGTTCTCTTGCTAAGACTCTATTTCTCACAGTGACTTTTATTGTGTGCTGGATTCTGCTACATTGTTGAAGTTCCTATTTAAAAACAGAAATTTGAAATATTTATTTCATGGAGGAGGAAAGCAAACAATCACCAGAAGTGCACATGAGATAACCAGGGGTAAAATTGGAACTAAGACAAACTTTGTTTTATTGTTACATATTACAAGAAACCTTTTTTCTTTTTCCTACATAACCTAAAGAAGTTAAGTACTAACTCTGGCAAAATGTGTCCTAGTATTCCATAACCCACAGTAGCCAAGACGTTAAGACGTTCATTCAAAACGTCTTAACCTACTGAAGCTAAAATATTAGTAAATGTCTAATAAAAATCACAAAAACTTAGTACACTCAAAATTAAAATGATGTAAAAAGTGATAAAAATAAATAATCAGGCAAAGGCCCACACTGAACACATAACTCAATGTGTTTCAACCCATCAAGGATCTTTGTCAAGAGTAGATAAGATTAAAAAAAGGCTCCCTTTTTAAATAGTTTTTAGGAAATGCGTTGGGATATATGTATATTTTTCTGTCAATAAACTTTATATATGAATTTGCGTGTGTTTTCCTTTTTCTGATTTTTGCTACATTAATTAGGAATTGCTGAGGTAGCACCTTTGGAACATTTCTGAGCGTGTACTTTCTGATTACTATTTTGGTGGTTATGGACAGAACAAGGGCAGACTATTAACTACCAGTAATAGTAGCAGTTCTTACCACTTAGAGGACCAGTAACATCACTTTTTTTTCCAAAAATTGTGTTTGTATATAATGGAAAAAAACCACCAAGACATATTGAACTTTACAATCTCAAAGTCTTTATCAATAAATAACTTACTGATACTCTGCTTCAGAAAAGGCGACAGGGAGACGATCCATTGTGCGGGGCTCGATTTCTTCTCCCTGCCTTCTGGAGATAGCCAGGGAGGAGAAATCGAGTGGATCGTCGCCCTAACGCCTTTTCCGATGAGGAGCGCAAGCGGAGTATCGGTAAGTTAATTATTAATAAAGACTTTGTGATTTTAGAGTTAAATATGTCTTGGTGGTTTTTTTCTCGTTATATGGTCCTTTAATAACTTACCTGGTCAAATAGTAGCTCTTTACAGAAACTTACAAAGAGAGGGAATGCTAGATTCCACCCATGACATACTTTGTGGAAGAAAAATAACACCTCACCTGAGTCACCTCACTAATCCAGTTAGTCACCAAGAACTTGTACGACAGATGTGTTCTTAGCAACACAGTAGATACAGCCGTTCTGATTAAAGAGACACCTGCAAATCCTCCAGTCATGCTTCATGACTCTTCCCTTGTGCACTAAAAGGTGGTGAATGCTTTGGTCCTATATCTGAGCCTCTTATTACAGACTTCAACAGTAAAGCATCTGTCTTTTTCATAATCTCTTAACACAAGTATGTGATATGGATGATATATACAGTATATATATTAGCTAGAAAGGGTTATGAAGCATCACCAAAGCAAAATGTCAAAATAGTCATGGGTGGTATGAATGTCTAAGTATTGAAGAAGATAGAGATCAAATAAAATGTTGGTAAATGAAGCATGCACAATGAAAGCAATAACAGCAGTCTGGGACTGGGATTTAAAATAGGACCTAGCATTTTAAATACACAGAGGCCCAAACAGCACCCAACCATCTCACTAAACAGTGACTGTCTATGGCATCTTACAGCAGTCCCTCCCAGCATTTACCAGAGTCCATAGGGCTCAGGGTTATTGACTTTGACAAGAATATGACATCAGCACAAATGTTTAGCATTAGCTGATTCACAAAGTACAGTGGATGTTAGATGAAACCAAATACAAGAGGTGGGCAACAGAATCACTGGTTTGATGAAGAGTGGAAGAAGCTCTGGAGGAAGGGAACAAAGCAGAAAAAAGAGTCAATAGTGAGGAGTTCATCCTCAAGAGGAAAAAAGCCACGATGGAATGCCAACTTAATTAAACATATAAAAAGAAAGATAGAGCAAAGGACACCAAGGAGGACTGATTGCTTCAAAGTATTGATGAATAGGGAAAGTCAAGAGGAGGAACCCTTCAATGATGGCAGTGAGAAGAGCAAACAAAGGAACATAAGGTCCCTGGAGAGGATATAGCTTCTCAGGTGGAAGCTATATCAAATTATGAAGTCGTTTGTAGGACTGCAGAAGCTGATTTTGTGCCCGTTGTAGGTCACCCTTTACACCCACCCCCCTGAAGCTCACCCCCCCACCAGACCCATATATAGATATACGACTGATGGTGGTGGAGGACTTGGGTAGTGGACGAGACCAAGACCTCCGGTGCAAGTAGAGTGATACATTACTAACCCTCACAGCTATTCTGTTATCTAATATGCATGCTGGTCACTGCAGGGCCTCCAATACCACAAATATGCTTAGTCATACAAATGATATAAAGATGTTTAAATGTAAGCAAATTGTCTTGTTCAACCAGTGACTGAAAAGGCACAGCACTTGACAGTTTGACTACACACAGATGTAGGCCACATCCAATTGGTTCAGATATCATGTGCATAGTTTGGAGCAGACTGCAGAAATCTATTTGAATGGACCTGTACACGCAGCCAGATATTTCACAAGTACAAAGCTGCAGTATGATAATTGATATTAAAAGCCTCTATATAACACTGAACTTAATAATGGTCTTCATATATTACCTACAATTCACTTTATATTGAATTGCTGCCGTAAGTATTAAACTGTTTATATCTACAATGAACCAGCAGATGGCATCAAAGCACTGCAGTTTGCATTTGCTATAGCTGCTTTTTGGACAATATAAAAATTGCTAAAGGTACACTTGATTCTTCACTTAAGGGATGAAAGTTTATCCGTCGTCAAAGACAAGGAAATTTGGCGCTGCAAAGGATGAAATCTGTGACCTCTGAGGTCCCATCACATGGTTTCTCTAGTTTGGCTGAGTTGTTTGCAGTTACAGAACAGACAACACTGGAAGGATGAGTAGTGTTAAGGAGCTAATCAAAAAATGCTCAGATAGACATATTTAATAAAAATTGATAATCCAAAACTAGATAAGGCAAAACTTGAATCTTTGTTCTGATTGCTACAGGAAGTTCAGGGAAAGCATAATTCTGATTTATTGCCAAAATTGCATTGTTAGTAAATGAGCCACAGGGCACTGCTGTGCTGACAGCTGTCAGTCACTTAGAACTTGGCTGGCAAGAACCTGTCAGATTTTTTAGCAACACAGTCTGATGTTGCTTGGTTTTAAACTGTCTGTTCCTGTTTCAGCATTGTAAAACACAAAGAAAAATCTGGCCAAGACTCGTCCCCACTCGTCATCATGAACATATCATGGCTCTGCCCCATATATACATCACCAGTCTAACCCCAATGCCAATGCTCCACTCTCTAATGTCACTACTCCATGCCCCCTGGTTTCAAAGTGAATAGCTCTTTTTTCAAGCATTTAAACCCAGTTTTGAACATTCAAAAAAGAAATCTACCCAGTTTTGAGACATTATAGGATAAGTAAACCTTTAAAACAAGTGAAAGTAAGTAAACGTTGATTAGATGGCTATACTAAGAACTTTTGCAATGCTCATTATTTATTTATTTTTTTCTTCCACAATTTTAAGGGATACGTGTAGCGGTAATATAAATGAATTTTGTTACAACAACACCTGCTGGTCAGTTTCCACCTGTAGTCAAGAAAGTTGTACGTGTCCCTTAATATGAAAAAGAAATACTAACTGTACCTTGCAAAATGTCTTAGAATAGCACTCTCTTCAATTTTACATGCGTTTATTTTAAAGGTATACTTAACCTTTAACCACATGAGACATTAACCCTGCCCTGTCATTTTAGCCCAGCTTTGAAACTTCAATAGACTTGCCCCTGATGTCATCAGGCCCATGCCTTTGCCTGGTTTTAATCACCAATAAAGGTGTCAACACTACCCCAATGTCAACAGGCTGCACCCAAAAGGCCAAAGGTGGCAACCCTTTATCAGGAAAAATGGAAAATCTTGTGTTTTACATAGTTGCACAGATTTATTACATATTGGGGTCCAAGGGAAATTCCTTGGGGAACAATTTGCAGTATAAAGGAAACAGTAATGCACTCACCTATTATATAGTGGCTTGCATAACAATAGCACAAGTGGAGGTCACAGGCAGCTCCTCTAGGCTTGCACTCTAAACAGTAACTTGGGTCATCTCCTGAGCTTCAGGCACTGGTTGCACATCAGTCTCTCTATCCCATGCTTAAACATGAGGCGCCTCTTCTTGACTAAACTGTGCAGCCAGTCAATCCTTTGTGTTTCTCTGAATAGTCTGTGCTTAGATGGCTACTGCTTGAGTTCTTGAGTAGCCTTTATACCTCTGCTCTCTTGGCCAAAAAAGTGGCGCTCCTTTTCTGTCCGCCTAGCAATCCACACTCAGCATAGGGAGCGGATCAAACTGAGTATTTGTTGAGCAGGAACTAAAATGAAAGCCGTCTTCCACCAGGTGAATGAAACAAGTGAAGAATCCATTTATTTTATAAATATGTCGCCTTATGCGTTTCATGTTAATCGGATCAGGGAAAAACTCAAGGAAAAAATCGAGCAAAAACCCAAATTGTACGATTTCTTCTGATTTTTTCGACCACAATTTTTTTACAAATTTTTGCCCAAAAAGCATGAAATAGTCGGATTTTTGGCCTAATTCCAGAGGAGACCACAGAAAATTCCAAATATGATAGGGACTTCTCCCATTGACTTATATACAACCTCGGCAGGTCTGAGATGGTGGATTTTAAGTTTCTGACTTTTTGTAGCCTCGGGGTATAATAAACTTTGAAAAATTGGATTTTATATCAACTTTTTAGCATTCAGACTTTACTAAATAACCACCTGAGTCATAAACCATTTTTAAATCTTTTTAATTGTTCATAGCTGCCATTCCCCCAAAACGAATTGTTTCACTCACCTCTACATTTATTTGAAGTCATACTGTTTCCAATAAACCATTAATTCTTTTTTTTTTTCCTCTTGACATTCAGATAACAATAAGACTTGTGGTTGAGGGTTCTGTGGTGCAATGTGAAAATGCGTGAGCAAAGATTGTCAGACAGTGCTTACATATGGCTGGGAGAGTGCACTGTATTTGAGGGTATAAAATATAATCTTAATAAAAATGTCACGAAAATCTGCATTCTGAAACAGCTACACACAAAGATGTTTATTGCAGACTTTGATTTTGTGCAGTTTTGAGGAGAGCAAAACCTCTGTGACAAGCATTTAACTGCAGATGTGCATTCTAGTTATTTTTCTGCAATGAAGGGGAGCGCCACTTTTTTGCAATGTGAAAGAAAGTAACATTCTAAGTAAGATTCCCCTGTGCATTTTAAATTATTTTAAAGGTATTTTTAAATGTAACTGCAAAATTGAAAGCCATTTCTGTTTGTTTATCTTCACTACTGGTTATGACAATGTAGCAGAAGTCAGTTAGTTAACAAATCTAAAGGTGAACAATGTCTGCTATATTGATCTAAAGGGCACCAACAAAATGTTTCCCCACCAGAGTTGTGGGTTAATAGAGCTCACGCTTTGGGAGGGGGGAACAGTAATAATCACTTACAAAAGCAGAACTATCAGCAAAAAACGATCAACATGACCTACACCTACAGCACAGTCATATGTTAGCATAGTAAACAACAGTGGGCTGAGCACATAGTATTGAGGAGACCCTGTGCGCAGTCTTAGGACCCTGAAGATATTTTTTCTGATAGAAACATCCTGTGGTCTATTGATCAGGAAGTCTAAAATCTAATTAGAGAGAGAGAGAGAGATAGCTCCTAGTGTGGGCGCAATGTCCAGTCAAATACATTTGCATAATAAGTGAGTCATTCAAAATGTGGGCCTTAAAGAAGAAGGAAAGCCACAGAAGCAGCTGATTGCCAATAGATTAGCCACAGTAGTGAAAGCTATAACACTATATTTATTCTGCAGAATGCTTTACCATACCCGAGTAACAGCTACAGAAGCTCTCTCTGTTTGTTTAGGCTAGCAGCTGCCATATTAGCCATATTAGCTCTTAGGAGAGAGGAGCAAACTGAGCATGCTCAAGCCCTAGCCCTGGAGGTTAAGCTGAAAACAGGAAGTCTGATACAGAAGCCCATGGATACACAATAGAAGGAAAGAAATGCTGTGTTTCTTTTGACAGAGGACTCAGAGCAGCATTATGTAGGGGGTTATTTACTAAACTTTTTGTTATAAAATCAAACTTTTAAAAAATCACACATTTTTTGGAATTTAATAAACACAGAGGATGGAAAAGTCTGAATCTGATAATCTGGCATCTCAGACCTGTCAAGGTTGCAATAAGTCAATGGGAGAAGTCTCAATGATTTTTTGATGTGCGCTGGAATTCGTGCAATACCCCAAAGGTTTTGGAGTTTTCGGGTGAAAATTCCGAAAAAATCATGAGATTTGGATTTTTACCCGCAAAGCCAATTTTCGGGAAAATGTAATAATAAATAAGTGTAAAAAACCTGAGCGGATTTGATCGGAGTTTGTAGCAGAAAATATTGAGATAAATGCGGACTTTGATAAATAACCCCCTTCGGGTTTACTGGTGTATTTATATAGACCTTTCTGATAAAGCTTACTTAATTCTAGCCTTTCCTTGTCCTTTAAAATCCCATGTAGGGCCATATTTGGCCTGTGGGTTGTGGGTCTCAGGCTGGACAGCACTGAGGTTCATAATCATTATCTGTATTTCTCATTTCTAACAAAGTTTTAATTCTTAGGTGGCATTAACCACTTTCTGTAGCTGTAATAATAGGTACGCTTATCTTTCCATTGTAAGGACATGTGCAAATGAAATATCAGTTCATGAGTATGAAAGTCGTGGCAAAGAATCAGCTAATCTTGGAATGTGGAAAATGTTGCAGCTTTAGAATGATCTATAAAGCAGCAGCAACATAGACATGATTATAAATGAAGTGATATAACAAACTGAAATTTTAGGATTTTATTGAAGCTTCTTCTATGTATATTTATGTATATATATAGCCTTAATAAACGTACTTGCTTGCTCCTTCCCTCTGCTATGGCAGTTATTATTGGCAGTCTGTCTGGGTAAAAGATTTGTGTAGACCCACTTCTACATTGCACCAGTGTAAAGAAGCCAGCCAGGTTTTTATTTCTTATTTAAGTGTAACGCTTTCTTGGCCTATTCTGCCAATTAGGAGTTAAGGGTGACCAGCTAGGTAGTGAGCATGGGTTACATTGCGAATCTTCATCAAGGGCAGAACCTTCGCCAAATGGTAGTTTAAACCTTTTTATTTCAAAATAAAAAGACATACCTAACTATTGTCCTATTGGTTGATGAACTTGATTGGGAAAGATCACATGACCATAAAACTTAAATGCTGAGCAATTCTATACGACCATCAGTCCCATATTGATATTCCAGCCATGGTGTCCACGCTTTCAGAAACCTGATATGAGTGTCCGAGAGAATACTAGTCCTTTTCTCTTGAGACATTATCCAATCTAATTTTTGTTTAGTAATTTAAATAGATAATTGTTTCGTTTTCCAAGCACTCGCTATGGTTTTTTTTTGCTGCTGTCATAATTGCAATAAAAACTTGGAATTGAATCTTTGAAAGTTCTTCTGTTTTTTGCCTAATAGCACCGTTACAGGGCATTTAGGGATCACCACCTGGAATATAGAATGCAACATGGTGTCTATTCGAATCCAGAACCTTTGAGCGCAAGGATAATCCCACCAAATGTGGAAAATAGAGCCCACCTGTCCGCAACCTCTGAAACATTTAGGGTCTGCTGTAGGGGCAAATTTGGCAATACGGGCTGGGACCAAATACCATCTGAGTAAGACTTTATAGTTAACCTCCAATAAAGAAACATTTTTAGATGATTTCCTAGTATTGAGCCATATTGATTGCCATTCCTCCCTATCAAATTGACAATTTACATCTTTCTGCCAAGAGACTATATATGCCAAATGGGTAGATTCAACGTCCTCATAGAAATTATTATATAGCATAGAGATCGCTTTCTTAGTCTGAGGGTTTTTCAAGCAAGGTTGAGGTCTTATTAGTTAATTGGCTCCGAGGGTTTTATATAAAGGTGGGTAATTGTATTTGTACAATGTATCAAAAGTTTTTGTCAACTTAACTCCTAAAATTGAAATAAAATGAGGATTGCAAGTAAATTCGAAGTTGAGTTGCAGTAATTTAACTGCCTCATGGGATAAATTTATATTTAGTGCTTCCGTTTTATTATGGTTGACTTGGAGACCAGATATTGTACTAAAAATGTCTAAAAGCCTAAACAGGTTTGGAAAGGAGGTTAATGGGTAAGAAATCGCCAGTGTCAGATCGTCAGTGAATAAACTGACTTTGTGTTGAGTACCAGCTACTTCAATCCCTTTGATATCCATATTAGCTCTGATTACCAATGGCTCAATAGCTAAGTTAAATAATATTGGGGACAGAGGACACCCCTGCCGTGTCCCCCGGTAGATATGGAAAGTATCAGATGGAAATCCCATTATATTAACTATTGCTGAAGGATTTTGATACAGGGATTTAACCCAAGTTATAAAGTTCCCCCGAAAACCCCATCTCTCCAGTGTATAGTACAGATAGTCCCAATGGAGGGAGTCAAAAGCTTTGCAGATATCCAATTTAAGTAGCGTAGTTTTAATCCATGATAATTTGGCTTGATGTGTTAACAAAATTAAACGCCTAATAGCGTCTGCAGTCTGGCGTCCCGGGAAAAAACCCACTTGGTCCTTATGGACTATTTGGGGGAGAAAATATTTTATTCTATGGGCTAGGATTTTCCCCAAGAGTTTAACATCAGTGTTTAGCACTGAGATTGGTCTATAATTTTTGCAATCTGACAGGTCGGTATCTGGCTTGGGGATAGCAGAAATTTTAGCTTTCAAGTCTCCTCTTGTAGTTTCCCTCCTGATTTTAGCTAATTTAGCATTTTAGTTAAATGGGGACCCAACTCGGTGAGGAATTTTTTATAACAGATATTAGGGAGGCCGTCAAGCCCAGGAGTATCTAGAAGTATCTTGTTGCTTTACTGCAACTTTCTCCAGTGTGATATCCTCTTCCATTAACTGGGCTTGATCAGGAGTTAAAGATTGGATTGGAAATTCCTTAAAGAATTTATCATATTTCTCCCTTGGTATATTTTGGGTTTAGAATACAATTTCTGATAAAAAATTGCAAATTCTGTTGTGTTCTTACTGGGGTTCCCTGTCAAGGAACCTTGAGAGGACCTAAATGTTGTTATTTTTTATAAGAACGTTTTGCAGGCGCAATGGAGCCCTGTCCTTAAAGGAACAGTAACCCTGAACTGATAAAACTGATCTGTTTGCTTCAGAAACACTACTATATTCCCCCCCGTCTCTCCCCTCCCCCCCCCCCGCCGGCTATTTCTTCTTTTGATGATCTAAGCAGAAAGATATATATAGAGTTATCTATCAATGACACTCAAGCCGCTGGTTTTATGTAACATTGTACTTTTATGAAACATTTAATTGTTACAATGAAAATAAAAAAAACAATAAACAATTAAAAAAAAGAAACACTACTATAGTTCATATAAACAAGCTGCTGAGTAGCAATGGTGGAAATTGAAAAAAGGCTATATGGCACAGGATAAATAGTGGATAACAGATAACATTATGTTCTACAGAGCTTATCTGCTATCTGCTGTGTAACCTGAGCATTTTCTCCTTTGAATGGCTGCCCCCATGGCTACACAGCAGCTTATTTATATAAACTATTGTAGTGTTTCTGAAGCAAACACAGCAGTTTTACCAGTGCAGGGCAACACTGCATTATATTTTTTATGACTTTAAGACACTTTCATGTTTTGATAGTCTTGTTCCTTTAACACCTGTTAATATGCAGAGTGCTGGATGCAAGTACGTTTTAATGACTACTAAGGAAAGCACTGTTGTGCCCCTTAATGCTTTTGCGTCCATGTCAAAATAAATTACCCCTTCAGTATTTTAAGTGCTGTTTGAGAGAATTATAAGGCTGATGTCACACTGGGAGAAATGGAGAACAGCAGCTGCTACATGGAACTGGCTAGGAAAACAATTAATAGTTTTGTAAATATGTGAAGATTTTTGAATGCAAGGGTGTGGTTCAAAGCTTCTACACAAATGAATCTATCTTGATCATTGGAATATGACTGGTAATGATTATTTTGTGGAATACAAACATGTATCAATCAATACTTGTTTTTAAACAAAACACTCAAAAGTGTGCCTTTTGGACAGAAAAACATGAGGGAACAATATAAAAAAATAACTATAGTAAGCATTTTTACCAACCACCTCTCACACCTACACACATCCTCTGGTGAATGATATCTGTCTATGTCACGTGCTTTATCTTTCTCTTGCACTCTGCTCAAACCACACTGCTAACAACGGCTTTTGGGTTGCATCCTTCAGCCTCTTCCCTCAGCCTCTATGAATAATATAAGAAATGATACACCGCTCAATATTCTGATTAGAAAAACTCTTAAAGGAGTCTTTGGAGCACCCACTTCTATTATTTAGAGCGTGCTCATTAAAGGGAGCACTTGCTCTTTCCTCCTGCCTTTTTTGCAATACTACTGCACTGCGGCTTGGCATAGCTGTGACAAACATTGACAGAAAGTGGGACACATACTTTCGCTGCTTTTCACGGTGTCAGATACCCAGAAAGTAGAACTTTGTATCACATATGAAAATGATATTGATAGTGGCAGATAAAAACCTTTGTTACATGGGATGAAAAAAGGCAGTTCATTAGGGTCTAGCCTTCCATGAATTTCCAACAGAAAAACTTGCTGATTTTGCTTGTAGTAAAATATTTTATATATCTCCAGAATCAGTGATTCCAAAATTACTCCAAGGAATTCTATAACCCACACAAGTTTGTCACACCAAACCCTCTTTGGGGAGCAAAACAGAGTTCTTTGTGCATTACAAACAATTAAATTTTTCTTACACTCTTTTCTTCTTCTTCTCCACTCCTGCCAGTTAATTTTTTCCCCCAAAACAACTTCAGCCAGCAAATTGGCAGATTTTCAGAACTGTTGAATATGTTTGCTCTTCTTTCTTCTCTAAGGATTCCCTTTATCATTTGCATAGCTGTAAATAGCCCTAGAGAGAATGAATTACCTGTTTTGACCTGAAATGTACTTTTATACATCATTAATACCTCCAAGATATGGTTTCAGGTGCCCCAAATCCAGGATTCCATTGAAAGGTAAGCTGAATTCCACAACTATTTGCTGCCTGCTGCTTTTGAATACAGCTCTGTTAAACCCAGGCAGTGCTGTATTCAGGGTGTTAGCCCCCACTGCGCAACACAAGATTGGTAGGAGAACCATACTGGGCGGGGGTGGGGTTCTCTGCTGTGGTTGGAGAAAAGTGATTGGCTATAGAATAGGGATCCTTGAAAGTACCAGATAATAAGTGACAAACACAATTTTTTTTGATTAGGGATATTTTCTGAAAATTCTAGTATGCCAATTAAAGTTAAGGTGCAGTTCAGGTTGAATCTGGTTAAATCGTTAAATTGTGGATTTGGTGCATCCCTAATCTAACCTGTAAAAAAAACCAGATATCTTTAATAGATTACTTCAGTGTAAATGTACATGCAAAAGAGTGAGGACAGTAATCCGAAGGCAGAATAACTGCTACAAAGTGATTTATTTTAGACTACAAAACACAACATATTTCGGACAAAACACACCCTTTATGAACACTTGATAAAGGGCGTGCGTGGCCCAAAACATGTTGTGTTGTAGTCTAAAATAAATAATTTTGTAGCAGTTATTCTGCCTTCGGATTGCTCTCCTCACTCTTTTGCATGTACATTTAGGGGCACATTTACTAAGGGTCGAATTTCGAAATGAAAAAACGTCGAAATTCGACCAGCGAATTTGATACTTCGAGGTCCCCCATAGGCTAAACAGCAATTCGGCAGGTTTAAGGTGGTTTTTTAAAGAGATAGTACTTTGATTCTCGAAGTTGAACTTTTTTCAATTCAAATCAAATTTTGGCCTATTTGATGGTCGAAGTACCCAAAAATTACTTCGAAATTTGACGTTTTTGAACGTAAGAAAATCAATTCCCTTTTGATGATTAAAGCATCCTGCTGCTTCATTTGTGTTGCTGTCCTTCTCTAGACTTCTGATTATATGCAAAACAACCTACTACACCCCATCCCTTTCCCCTAACAAACTGGGCTGGTGCGATGAAATGGCTATAAACATAACAGTTTGGGGTCTATTTAATAAACCTCACATTTTTCTGGTTGAATTTTAAAGTGGAAAAATGAAATTTTGTTTTATTTTTATTTATTATGCTCTGAAGCTGCTAAAAATCTGAAAATACTCCAGCTGGCAAAATCAAGTAGAAGTCAATGGCAGATGGTCCCGTTAACAAATGAAACATGTTTTTTACCTTCAGGATTGTCGGCAGTTTTGGCTGTTTGGGGCTGGTTTTCATTCGATAATCTGATAAATTTGAGTTGTTGAGGCGACAATTTGATAAAGTCGAGTTCTGGGCGACAATTTGAAAAAGTCATACAATTCGAATTGATATACGATTTTGTATATACCAATTTTTTCATGGAGATTTATTGATAATTTACGGGGATCGGGTTTGGGAGTATGGTTGAATTTTCTTTTTTTAAATTATACTGAGAAAAAGTCAAGTTAGTGTATAATCCAGTATGGACTCCAATCTCACCGGGGGGGTTAATTCATGTGTTTTGAGGACTTTCCATACTATTTATTCCATGTTTCCAGTTTAAATGAACTCCGTATGTGTGTTTTGATTAATGGCTGTGTCATGCATTTTATGCACAGTCTATGCTAAAATTTGGTGCCAAAGAGCTTCTTTTCTTGTCTGTATGATTGCAGACATAATTGTCTTGCCTTTTTAATCTGACTTGAACAGCAAAGGGGACCCATTTTGGAGCATGAGCACCAGGACCCATTGTGGAAAGCGGTAAGCTTATACTTATATTCTAAATGTACATGCTTTCTATGGTCCTTAACTATACTGACTTGAACATACATTTTGGAGCATGAGCACCAGGACCCATTGTGGAAAGCGGTAAGCTTATACTTATATTCTAAATGTACATGCTTTCTATGGTCCTTAACTATACTGACTTGAACAGCACCCATATTGGTAAACAATACAAACATTGTAAACACAGTTTACAGTGCTGTCATGCAGAAGTGGCACATCGTATATGTATTTTAGTGCTTAACCTGTTTTGTAAATCATTTTGAATACAAATTAAAGGAAAACCTCTTGCTAGCAACTTGTTTCTATATCCATATATTTACAGTGGAATATTAAAAAAAACAACCACATTTCTAAAAGAAAACCTGTACTAAAAAGTATCTCGCCATGGTGAAAGTAACATTTGATTGGTTGCCAATTTTTATTACATATTAGATTTAAAGTGGTGTATCACATGTAGTATAATATATAACAGGATCTCACTATTGAGAATTTTAGATGAATGCATTCCTTATTTTACATAAATACTTTTTGGGGGGTCTTGTTAGGCCTGTGGCACACAATGTTTTTTCTCAGCCAGCATATTTTAGCTGGTCTACAAGAGGCCAAAATGGTGCTGGATAGTTCTTATTGACTTCAATGAGCAATCCTGACTCTGCTAGGGCAGGTGATTCTCAGCAAAAAAGTGTTGACTGAGACGTGCCCAAAACTATACTGCCTTCCACTTATTTACATACTTCAATGGGCATTGCAGCAATTACAGGATATTCTTATTCACAATAACCGTGGTATCAGAGAATTTTGTATGACCAGTGACAACAGTCAAAACATCGACATGTTAAACAGAGCTCAGATCAATACTACCTGGTGTCTAAATTGTATAGGGCTATTAACAATGTCCAACACAGTCTATGATTTAGGCTAGTTTACAAGGGCAACACAGACACCAGCAAAACTTTATACAAGGGGAAAATATCTTTTAATTTTGCAGTATTTCCATGCTTTGATTATAGGGTCACAACAAACCATGATGGCTTATTTACAGTAGAGATATTTTATCCAATATGCATATTTCCAAGAGTGGTGAAAATATATTATTTTGATTGCTTCTTGTAGTTAAAATCTCAATCAGCATAGTATCCCTTGTTTAATGCTAACACAATTTATTATTAATTATTGTTCTTATCAGAATCATTGGCTGGATCAGATAGGAGATTTTTGTTTTGCTTTTGTTGGCTTTATCGCACAAGAGTTTTTTGCTTGCTGTTGTTAAAGTCTAATATTATCTATGAGATGCAGTTTACTGTCAGTATTGGTTTGCATCAAGGTTTTACGCTCAATAAATAAAGTCGCAGATTTTCCTAATACACATTTTAAAGACATTTTTGTCTTGATCTTGCCATGTGGAACTGAGAAATGAAACAGCTATATTTGAGTGTAGTTATAGGTGCAGTTACACTGCTAGATGGTGGATATCCAGGAGCAGTCACCACTATGTGCATTTTGTTGCAAGACTCTGGCATCCTAATCTGCAGTCAGCGAGGGCGACAGTGAACAGGGGTGGGAGCATAAGGCTGATGACACTTTGGCCTTCGTGGTACCACATTGATGTATTCACTCTGCAATACCCTTGTTCTCCTTTCTTTTTTCTGTAAAGATAACAAAATACAGTGAAGAGCCAATTCTTGTTTTTTCAATAAAAAACAAGAACAATATTTAGGTTTGATACATTATATTTCTAGATATAGCAAGCACACTGAAATCAGTGATAAAGTGAGGGAAAAGATGCCTGCAGAAAAGAATTGCCATAAAACCTAAAAGCTAAGATTCTTACAATACATACAAAATCACCGTCAAGTATATGGCTACTTCATTTAATATGTACTTCAATATGATACAATTGGGTAGATATTTACCTAGACCAACAAAACAGTGCCTTAAAAAAAACTTATACAATTTATACTCTTTGGGGGGAATGTAATTAAAGTTGCAAAGAGCAAAACAATTCGCACCAATAAGAATAAAAATCCACATCTCGCAATGTAATATTTTTCCTTAAACTGTTATTGCATTGCGAATTTTAATTGCGTACTCTTAAGACGTGCTTGAAGGTGTCGTAAACTTTTGGAGCAAACATAACGACTTTTTCAGTAAGAAGTTTTATTATATTCACTGCGCATTGGCGCAAACTATAACATTCGCAACCGATCTTCCACTGTCGGAAGTGGTCGCTAGACAGTTTCCAGGTTCGCAAAAGCTATATTAAATTTGCGAAAAGCAAAATTTGTTCTCGCTAAGGCATAACTTTTCGCATTGCGTATAGTTTTTTTGTTACCAACTTTTATTATAGTCCCCCAGTTAAGTCTTTGCATCACATGGCTTGAACAAGGTTTTGTAGAGGTATAAACATTATGTAAGGCAATAATATATATTTAAACCTTAGAACTTAAGAGAAAAAAGTTGTTAATTCAAATAAAACATGTCATGGAAATTAATATAGATGAAACAAACGTTATTCATTGGGTGCACACAAGTGGACATTATAGCAGGCTACTTGTTGTACCAACAAACTGTGCTGCACCTGCAGATCCTAAAGAACAATGGAGCACAGCAAACTCCAGGAGCATTAAAGAGATAGGAATATATTATGCTTACCAAAATGTAACAAAATGCTGCGGTAATAGCAACGCTGTATGCTGCCAAACCTCCAATGACAACCAGAGGCCAAAGAGGTTTTTGTAAAGGGGCTTCTCCCGTAGGGACTAACTCTGGAGGGGGAAAAGTAGAAGTTTGGTTTTACACACTCTGTTTACAAGGCACCAACATTTTGTTAAACTGTAAATGTTTCTATCATAGATAAATCCACTATAGTGGGTGCTTAACAAAACTTTTTTTCAAACTGCCTTAATTATAGTTTCTTAAAGTTCTTAAAAGAACAGTAACACCAAAAAGTTAAAGTATTTAAAAGTAATTCATTTATAATGTACGGTTTCCCTGCACTGGTAATTTTTTTTGATGGTTTCAGGGCAGCCATTCGAAGTAGAAAAGGCTGAGGTTCACATAGCAGATAACAGATAAGCTCTGTAGAATACAATGGGAACTTTTCAGTTATCTATTATTTAACCTGTGCCTTTTCTTATTTTTTCAGACTAAATGGCTGCCCCTATGGCTACACAGCTGCTTGTTTTTATAAGCTATAGTCGTATTTCAGAAGCAAACACTCCAGTTTTACCAGTGCAGTGCAATATTACATCTTATTTTAATTACTTTAAAACACTTTCATTTTGTAGTGTTATAGTTCCTATAAGTGATGGGAGACACAACTCAAATGCACACAGAGAAGAGCTTTAAAGGAATTGTTCAGTGTAAAAATAAAAACTGGGTAAATAGATAGGCTGTGCAAAATAAAAAATGTTTCTAATATAGTTAGTTAGCCAAAAATGTAATTTATAAAGGCTGGAGTGATTTGACATATTAGTCAGAACACTACTTCCTGCTTTTCAGCTCTCTTGGTTTACACTGACTCGTTTCCGTGGTTACCAGGCAGTAACCAATCAGAGACTTGAGGGGGGGCCACATGGGTCATATCTGTTGCTTTTGAATCTGAGCTGAATGCTTAGGGTCAATTGCAAACTCACTGAACAGAAATGTACCATGTGGCCCCCCTTCAAGTCGCTGATTAGCTCAGAGTTATAGAGCTGAAAAGCAGGAAATTGGATTCTGGCTGTTTTATTAGACATCTGTTCACTCCAGCCTTTATATATTACATTTTTGGCTAACTAACTTTATTAGAAACATTTTTTATTTTGCACAGCCTATCTATTTACACAGTTTTTATTTTCACACTGAACTATTCATTTAAAGTTAATACTTTGTATAACATATGATAATAAAGTATAACCATACTGGGGGGTAATTTACAAACATCTAAGGCCCAAGTCCAAGAGTACTAACCATTGCAGAAGCATTAAATCAGATATGTATGGAAGAGGAATTGATCAATATTAGGGAGCATGTTTACTAACATTGGAGATAAATATTTGGAGAGATTTCTGGAGATGTTGCCCATAGCAACCAATCAGATCTTTGCTGGGTGTTTAAATCTAATTGCTGATTGGTTGCCATGGGCAACATCTCCAGAAATCTCTCCAGATATTTATCTCCAATGTTAGTAAACATGCCCCTAAGGATGCACCGCATCCAGGATTCGGTTCGGGATTCGGCCAGGATTCGGCCTTTTTCAGCAGGATTCGGATTCGGCTGAATCCTTCTGCCCAGCCGAACCGAATCCTAATTTGTATTTGCAAATTATGGGCGGGGAGGGAAATTGCGTGACATTTTGTCAAAAAACAAGGAAGTAAAGAATGTTTTCCCCTTCCAACCCCTAATTTGCATATGCAAATTAGGGTTCGGATTCGATTCGGTATTCGGCCGAATCTTTCGCAAAGGATTCGGGGGTTCGGCCGAATCCAAAATAGTGGATTCGGTGCATCCCTAATCAATATTAATAAACTAAGCTAAAGATGTCACAGTTTCAATAAATGGTTTACATGCTCCTGTGCTAAAGAATGTTTTTTAATCCATTCCAATAAACAGTAAGTGCAGGGGATGCTTTGCATCTTGTTCCCTATTGTAAATGAGCCCTTTTAAGCTGATCTGTGTAGTGCAGTTTGCGGACTTTGCAAATACAACATAAACTGTACCTTGACTATTTAAGATGGTACTGTATTTTATCTAAGGGTGGCTATACATGGGCAGATTTAAGTTGTTTATTCTGGTACTTTAGACCAATTCGGCAGCTTATCTGCTCGTGTATGGCCTTCTGATGGGCCTCCCTGACTGACATGTGACCAAAAATTGTCTAGATACTGATCGGGTAGGTTAAATTTTCCCCGTGATCGAGGACTGCATTGGCTAGTTGATGTGGACCTTCCCATCGTTGTAATTCTATTGTTTGACCCTAGGGCTGAACAATCAGATTAGCCCAACTTTACCTTGCCTTTGGTGGGCATATCATTCTACTACCTCGCCAAAAAAGCTAATCTTATAGTGTTTTTGGCAGCTTTAGAGCAAACTACTGAGAGAAGCCACTGTGTTAAGCTTAAAATAAGTGTGGATAGTCACATAGATTGAATTGTACATAGCACATGAAATGATTGAACGGGTAGTGGTTTTGTTTTTACTTATTAGGTTGATTTTTTTGCATTAAGACTTATCTTACAAACAAAATGTGAATAATATATTATTTAATACTGTAATGTGCATATAGGCTCTAAAGCAGGCAATATATAAACTTTCCCCAGACTGAGATCTGTCTGTGTATGAACCCTTTAATTAGGAGCATTTCATACAGTCCATAATGTATATAAATATCTAATAAGTGAAAATGGCATAAAGAAAGAACTGGTAGAGAGATTGAGGAAGGGGATTTAAATAAACGAGAATGGTGCTAAAAATGCAATGTGCTTGTTTTATTAATTACCATCACCATCTCAGAAAACACAATCAATAATATATTTTTCAACAGAGAATGGTTCCCCATTCATATGTAATCCAACCAATGAAGGATTAAAGGACATCTGTTGGCCAAAAATATTATCCCCAACCAAAGGTACAGACTAATAGAGCCTGCACTCTTCTTGGGGGTAACCAGTGTCGGACTGGCCTACCAGGATACCAGGAAAACTCCCGGTGGGCACAGGTATCAGTGGGCCCCCCTGCTTCTAAACATTTGGCCTTTTTCATGGCCTTTCCCTATTTCTAGGCTAAATCAAAAAGAGAGGCTAAATAGATGGAATAATAGATTATAGTAAGGAAAGAAAAGAGAATAGGAGAATAGAGGTTGAGTGAAGAGAAGAAGAAAAATAGTACTGTGGGCCCCTGATCTAAGGTTTTTTTGGTAGGCCCCTGGTGTCTCAGTCCGACACTGGGGGTAACAGTCGTTTTTTTTTTTAATTACCCCCCCCCAGCGCTAGGAAATTCGCACAGGGAGGGAGCACCCTGTGCGAGTGGCTATGTAGTGCATAGCGCATGCACATAATGCGCTTATAACATCACACGCATCCACATAATGATCAAATGTCATGGCAAAAGGGGCCCTTTAAGCAATGGACAGTAACCCAACTGTTAAATAGTTGGGTTTCAAGGAGAATCCAAAGCTATTTCATATTCCAAAGGCACATACCTGGTTTATGGCTTTTGTACAGATTATGTAGTTCCCTATACACAAACCCACTGCTTTATAACATAGCATTTTATTTTCCACCATCCTCTTCTCTATTGGCTAAATGCATTAGCCAAGTGACACATAGCCTATAGCCTAGTTGTTTGTTAGAATATAAAATATATAAATTGCTATACTTAAGGGCAATGCAGTGTATATGAATATATGTCTTCCATGCAAGACAAGTTCCTCGGACTGTATTATTATCACACTGACAGCTTGTATCTCAAATTGAACCTACAAAATACCTGACTGGTGTTTATGGCTGTTCCATACCTTTTACATGAATGACAGTGCCATTGTCTTGGTAACGGGTATAAGGAGGTGGATACATATCCTCCTTGCGGAAGAAATAAATGTCTGTGTCATTCTCAGTCAGTCCCGACAGATATAGGGTGATTTTGCTAGCAGTAGGAATGCCAAAGCACTTTATGGAGTGGTTATTGTTAGACTCAAACGACTGATAGGAGGAGTTGAAGGATCCACTGCAGACAGTGATGGACTTGTTTACCCCTCTGAGCAATGATACCCGGAATTCTTTGTTATCTTTAAAGTTGCTACCAAATGTTATGTTAATTTGTTTTATTGCTGTATGAACTGTTTTCTGTTGTGTTTCTGTTGAAATATCTGCAAGAACAAAAACAAACAGTTAAAACTTCTTCTCATAATTTATTTGGAATTGCATACTGTAGCAAGAACTCTGTTGCATACTCTAGCATACTGTCTTTTATCTTATATCTTTTCAGTATCACAAAGATTAAAATATTTCTCCTCCAGCTAAAACACACTTTGGGGCATATTATCAAAGGCTAGAAAGAAAAAATATACTGTACACAATCATTTTTCAAATATATCCCAAATGCCAAAACAAGTCAGAGATCATGTTTCAACCTCTGGGGCAGAAGTGCCTATGTGTCTTCACCAGCACCACCTGTCAGGACCAGCAAGGACTTGAACTCTTTTGTGTGTGGTTCCAGAGCACATGCATTTACCTGAGCTGTTCATCTATATGCTGCTGACTCTGCCTGTTCCCAGTCTGTCTCCTCCTTGGCCTCCTCCCATCTCGTTACCCTCATGTGTTTCCGATCTCCATTTATGTTCCCTTTATAATCCCAGCCCTGACCCTTGCTCTGCGTTTGGTCATTGTGTATTTCCCTGCAAGACTTGCCGTCCAAGTTCCAAGTGCCTGTATTCCTTCCAACCTCCTGTATTCCTTTCAAACTCCTTCATTCCAAGCTACTGTGTTCCAAGTTCCTTGTTCCTGATTCCGATGTTCCTGTGTCCTGATCCCTACCTTCGTGGACTCCACGGTTCTGCCATTGGCCTGTTTCTGACTATGATTCCTGATTGCTGTTTTCCTCATCACTGCCTGTACTTTTTGTTTACACCTTTTTCTGTAAGTTTATTCTTTATTAAACTGTGTTTTATTATAGCTTCAAGACTCTGTCCTGCTATCAACAGGAATACTCCAGGCTTCCCACCTTACTTGTTACCTCCTGAATACCTCTCTGTAGTGTCAGAGCATTATACTGCCCCCTCTTTTTAGAGCACATCTACCTGCTGCTTGGCCCCTTAACAGCCAGTCAGCAGGTCTCTGTGCTCTAAAAAGAAGAGACCTGATACAGAAAACTGAGAACTTGTGCAAAAAAAAAAAAAAAAGAACGTTTGTGGTAGTTTTCTGCATCTGAACCAGGGTACAGGAACTGTATTTATTTTCCTTCCTCTGTAAATAAAACATGTCGGCAACATATTCATATTCTATATCATTTTTTTAAATGCAGTAAAATATTAATACTTTCTGATGCCTTTCATCAGTCTTTCTAAGTGAAAGCTATAATACTAAATGACAAAAGAGCCATAGATATCCTGTAAATTATATCCTTATAAATGGTGTTGATGTCATCAGTTGTATTTAGTGGCTAATTAAAACTTGTGTATTTAAAAAAAAAAAAAAATTACCCAGTGTTGTAAAATATGATAGTATTAGACTTTATCTTAGAGTTCTTCTGCATTGTGCTTTTATATGGTCATTTGACTTCTAGGTGACTTCTAACATCCTTATATTTTACAATTCTGTTTACATTATCCCCTAAATAATACACAAGAGCCATGAACATCCTGTAAAATATATCCTTATTAATTGTGATAAGTGATGTCAAATGTTATAAGTGCTCACTGATGTAATTTGTGTCACATGACTCACAAATTTGCCTAATACCTTGCTTTTGGCTCAGCTAAGAGTCAGCAACCCTATGGTTAAATGAATACAGGAGCTACACAGAATGTGCATAGACAGATTAAAATCTCTGAAACTACTTAGAATATTAATATAAAATACAAAAGTGAGCAGAGAAGCACACTGAATAAGTTGACATTATTGGGTTTAGATTCCCATTAAAAATACTTTACACACAACATTGTGGCCCTACATGTTCATGCTTATAGGTTGGATTTACATATATGAGTACAGATAGCTCAGTTAAAATCAGTAAATTAGTTAGTAATCTCTTGGTGCCCACACAGTAAGGCATAATAAGGGAGTTCCACAATTTCAAATGCAAAAGAAAACAGGAAATATACAAAGAAATGCGGAAATGCAGCAATTACTGTCTCCAGATGGTGGTTTAAATACTGCATGTTTATGAAGTAAATATGTTGTAGAGTTCCTCTAGCAGATACAAAAGATAAGCTGTGTCTGGTAGATACTCAATGAATACATTATTAAGCAAATCCCAATGCCTTATCTGGAGTAGAGCTTAGGCTGACACAGTTTTATTGCTGCTCTTTGGAAAAATGGCATTTAGACAAAACTGACAAGAAAAGTTGTATAAGTGATTTTCTATAAACCTGTAGTAATTTCCAATAACTTTGCCTTTAATAACATTTCAGTGGTGCATCTCCTAGAAATGGGAATATTTTTTTTCTTGCACTTTGCAAATTGCTTTTTCTCTTGCAATATGGCCGCATGCCTCTGTGCTCCTTTTCAAAACACAGAGACTTTCATCTGTTCCCTTCAATGGAACTCTGCCTGAGTTAGGGAATGCTCTTGCCAAAAGAAGCGGGAGAGGGAAGGTATTTATGCATCTTTAGAAACGATACGAACTGTTATTGACTCTATCTCAGTTCTTCCCAGTTCAAATTACTTTCTTAATATATGTGTGTCATGTGACTTTTTAAGTTTTCCCTAGTCCTGTAACCTAAAGTCATTCAGCAGATATATTGGTCTAGTGTGTAGGACCCCAACCTTTTTCCATGTGATCCACATTCAAATGTAAAAAAATATAAAAGAGCAACACAAACATGCAAAAGGTTCCTGGGGCTGCCAAATATTGATTCTGATTCTGACTTGTGAGGACTGACAGCCTACAGGAAGCTCTTTCTGGCAGTACACATGGTTTTTATATAACAAAAACTTACCTTCAAGATTGGAATTGAAAAATAAGCACATGGGAGCTACTGGGGACCACTGGGAGCAGCATCCAAGGAGTTGGTGAACGATACGTTGCTTGTGAGCCACTGGTTGGTGATCACTGTGTACTAGAATAATGAAAGCAGCTACATAGCTGCACAGAGTTACAGAACTAGGGCCATATTTTTTCATTACCAAGATGCCTCCTTACATAATGTGGCTGTGGTTTGGTATAAAGTCTGTATAGACTTAGAATAAGGGGGTGATTTACATACACAAGTGCAAAGTAGACGTTCAGACACTAATTGCCATGTTTTCTATCCATAATGCAGTGTTTTACCATAATTCCAGGATAATTGCAGTAATTGTGCTCAAGGCTTCCCAAATGTCAATGTCAGTTGGAAGGGACAGGCAAGGGCAGATAAATGCACAGGCTACACTAGGCTATAGCCTAGGGGCTCAGTGTGATCAGGGGCCCAGCTAGCTTTTTTCAATTATTATTAAAGCACTGCGTATCTTGACAGTGCTATATAAATAAATGATGATGATGATTTCTAATAAATTTGGATGCACACATGCCTTGATATGCACAAATCCTATCCCATCAGTTGCCTAGAAGGGGTCCTGTTTGGATGTAACCCAAGGGCAGGGCCCACATCAGGCAGGTTAGACACATTGGCAAGCACATGGAAGGGTTGAGTTTGGGCACAACAATAGACTTTCAACAATATGCTTTCTCCATTGTATCCATTTTGTAGCACCCACCCTTGTGGCATTCATAAATGATCCATCTAATATTTAAAAAAATAATTTCAATACCAAAGTATATGCAATCACATATGCTCAATCCGCTGCCTTGTGCCTGTCAAATTACATCATAGGGAAGACCCTTGTTTTTTTATGAAACTTCAATTTCCTTTTCATTCTGGGGTCCTCCCAGACAGCACACACACATCTATGACCTAGATTCATTGTCTTGCAGAGTTTAGCTGAGCACATCATTCACCTTCTGGAGTTCAGGAAGTCTTGTGTGCAGTATATGATAAAAAGAAAACCGCAATGTGAAAATAGTAAAGTGAAATAATAAAACAGAATATGTTTCTGGGTGTTGCATGCTTGTTATCATGTTTGCTACCAGAACTACAGATAAGTGACCCTTGCTGACCCTATTTTTGGAATATCATAAATGTAATGACCTGTTCTCCAGAACTAGGCCAAGACTGGGAGTCAACATAGGCCCTGGCATTCGAAGTACACAGAGGCCAAAACAGCACCCACCAGCCCACTAAATAGTGACTGTCTATGGCATCTTACAGCATTTGCCAGATCCACAGGTTGCTAGTTCCGGCCTGTGAATGTGCCTCTGCCGTTTCATTCCACAAAAAAAATGATATTAGTTACAGTATCTGCTAACATGTACAAAACAAGAGCCATGACTATCCTGTAAATTATATCCGTACAAATTGTGATGTTATCGGTTGTAAGTATTGCTAAGTGGTGTCTTTTTTGGCACATGACTGAACCGTTGCACTATAAAATTAATGTAAAGTATAAGTCCACTTGACAATTAATGTAAAGTATAAGTCCACTTGACATTCCATGATCTATAAAAAAAACCATGTGCCTCTGGCCTTATGCCTTTGTATAGTCATAGAACTGCTCAGTAGCTGTTAATATGATTATATTGTACTATAGTAGGTACATTATTTCATATATCAAGGAAGGAAAGTATAATATATATATATATATATATATATATATATATATATATATATATATATATTTCAGTGTACTAGTAAACTAAATAATCAAGCAAATGATGGAAATCTGTAGAAAGAAATGTGTGGAAAGAATTGTAAAAAAATCTTTTGTTGATTGATCACTGCTTTGATGATCATGCTGGATTTTGGAAGGAAATTTTTTTTGGGCAAATCACAAGCCTTTTGCCTTTTTCTGCATATAATAAAACTTGTTTTATTATTTTACAGCAGGAAATGTAAATGCCCACTGCCTAAAAATCTCTTTCAAAGATAAAAATCTGACAAATGCCTAAAATAATTTGAACATGTGATGTTGGTGAAGGAAAAGAGATCAGATCAGATTGAAGAACTGACCAGGTCTGTAGCAAACTCGTCACTTTATAGTATGTATTCCTTTAACAATACAGGTAAGAAACCTGTTATCTGAAAACCTATTATCCAGACTCCATTATAGCCAAATAATTCCCATTTTAAAAAAGATTTCCTTTTTCTCTGTAATACTAAAACAGTACATTGTACTTACTAATCTAAGATATAATTAATCTTTACAGGAGGCAAAACAAGCATGCTGGGTTTATTTATTATTTAAATGATTTTTAGTTGATTTAAGGTATGAAGATCCAAGATCCATTGTCTGGAAAACCCCAGGTCCTGAGCATTCTGGATAAAAGATCCCATACCTGTATAATATTACTGGTCCACCCAAGCTTTGGTCCACCTTTTACAATAACCTGAATGGGGATCATGGATTAATAATTATGGGGGTCTGATGATTGGAGTGAAGCTGCCAAAAATAGCAACAAAAACATCCACCTGGCTACCTTTGAAACAACTGGTCATTTTAAAGGTCGAATTTCAAATTCATTTGAAATTTTTTTACCTCAACTCAGTTTTTTATACTCAAAATTAGATTGGGGGGGGGTTATTTTCTTGAACGAATATAGTATTACCTACCCCAAAACTCGAAATTAATTCAAATTGAATTCTACTAAACTCGAAACTTGTTTTTTCTCCGAAAAAAACTGGAATGTCAGGAAGGCTAGTAACATCTTCAAATTGGTCACCGGACCTCTCCCATTGACTTATACATGAACTCGGTAGGTTTAAGGTGGCAAATAGTCGATTATGAATTTTTAAAGGGGCACGGTTGGATAAAACTTGAAAATCAGATCGTGTTTCGATTATTCACAATTTGATAGTTTTGACCATAAAAAAATCTGCCCCTAAGTGTTTCTACATGAGACCTGTAATTGCAGACTTTCTTGGCTTGTTTGGATCTTACGTACTCATATACAGTATGTGAGTCCTGGCTGATTTGAAGTATATATATATATATATATATATATATATATATATATATATATATATATGACGGCTTGAGTTTGTAAGCCGAAACTTTGAAATAAATCTACCAGCTTTTTTTCACTTATCAAGACCTATGTGTGCGGAAGTTTTTTTGCTATATATGTATATATATATATATATATGTGTGTGTGTGTGTGTGTTTTGTAATCGAAGCTACATATCAGATCAGTTGTAACAAAAAGGAAACTTTGTATTGAAGTATGAAATGTCATCATGAGATCTAAAATGCCATTTAGTTGTTTGCATAAGAGTGGCAGGAACATGGTTATCTTGCTGAATTTAACACCCAGGAAACATGCCCAACAGGCAAAATTGTAACCACTACACAGCAGACACCTGCTTCCTCAGTTTGTTTATATATACTGTAGACAACAAATGAGACAATATGGCTGTGTAACACACACACATATATATGTATATATATATATGTGTATATATATATATATATATATATATATATATATATATATGCACATAAATACAGTATATATATATATATATATATATATATATATATATATATATATATATATATTAGGGATGCACCGAATCCAGGATTCGGTTCGGGATTCGGCCAGGATTCGGCCTTTTTTAGCAGGATTCGGATTTGGCCGAATCCCTCTGGCTGGCCGAACTGAATCCGAATTTGCATATGCAAATTAGGGGCAGGGAGGGAAATTGCGTGACTTTTTGTCAGAAAACAAGGAAGGAAGTAAAACATGTTTTCCCCTTCCCACCCCTAATTTGCATATGCAAATTAGGGTTCGGATTCGGTTCGGTATTCGGCCGAATCCTTCGTGAAGGATTCGGGGGTTTGGCCGAATCCAAAAAAGTGGATTCGGTGCATCCCTAATATATATATATATATATATATATATATATATATATATATATATATACAGTATGTACATAAAAACCCATACATACATTGTACAGATATTACAAATACTCATCCTGTATTGGGCCAAATTTCTACAGTTTTTCCCAAAAATTATTCTTAAAAAAATGGTGCCTGCACTCACTTGCAAAGTAGGCATAAAACATTTCTCTTGTATGTTATTCAGACGCCCTTAAGCCATCATGCTACCCCTATTTAGTTATGAAGTGAAAATGCAATTTGTCACTACTATATATATATTAATTGTGAAGGGAGCAAAACCTTGTACAGAATTGAAAAGAGATCACAGATTTAAAGATGAAAAAGAAATGTACTTCAGTATACTTGTGACTAGCATATAAACGTATTCATAACGGCACATTGAGGGAAAGCTAGCTAATGTACTCAGTATATGGAGCCAGCAGTGAGTTACAGTCTACATATATAGTGGAGTTGATTATCTATCTTCTCACCTGATTATATTGGCAGACAATGTTTCTCAACCCCTTTTTGCCAAGACCTCACATGCTGTTTGCTGATACTATCACATATATATTACCGGTGGCTTCTAACACTACTTTTACATGGTATTTCACATTCTCTCAACAGAACAACTGGAATGCAATGTCTTACAAACTAAAAATAGAAATATGTTTACAGTGAAACCACAAAAACGTAGAAACCTAGAAACTCAGAACACAAATATTTGACTAAAGGGTCAAAACTACATTGCCAGTATCATAGCATTCAGTAGAACTACTTCATACCCCTAGGGTTGCCACCTTTTTTTTGGACGAAAATGGGCAGGGGCGGGTCGAGTGATGTTAGGAGGCGGGTGGGACTGACGACTTGGAGATCAGTGAATAGCTGATCGCCATGTCATTCAATTCAATGGGGCAAATTCACTAACCTGCGGAAATTCGCCAGCGCCGGCTTCGCTCACATCGCAACACTTCGCCAGGCGTAGCTTCGCCAGGACAAAGCTAATTCACTAAAATCCGAAGTTGCGTACAGGGTGCCGAACTCTGGCGAAGTTGCTCTAGCGTTACTGCGCCAAGCAAGGCGAAGTTGCGCTAACGTTGGCTAATTTGCATACAGCGGGAAGTTAAAGTTGAATGAACGTATATGTTGCAGCAAATACATTACATTACACAAGACCAAGAAACCTTAATAAAATAAAATAAAGTTGTTATATTGCCCTACACATGTGCCCAGTGTATAGTTTATGTGCCATATGTTAGGAAATGTATGTAGGAGCCTGGGTACCCAAAAAAAAATGTACGGACTTTTGCAGCCTATCACCCTGAAAAAGTAAAAGACGTCAGCATTTTTCAACTGAGAATTGAAGAAGCCCTATACATTCCATTGCACTTCGTCTGGTCTGAGCTTGCGAAGGCAAGTCTGGCGGAACAGGTAACGTTGAGTAAAAGGCGCATCTTAGTGAATGAGCAAAACTTCGCCTGGCGTAAGAGTGCGAAGTAGCGCTAGAGTCTATCTCCTTCGCTAGCGAAGTTACACCTGCGCCCATTAGTGAATTGGTCCCGAAATGACGTCACGCTGGTGAATTTTCGCTAACGTTAGTCACTTCGCCCTTTAGTGAATTTCCCCCAATGTCCTGTTCAGATTTCCTAATTATGCAGCCCTTCCAAAAACCTGGATGTCCGGGTAAATTCCGGACAGGTGACAACCCTACCCCCTACTAAAGTGATGTGCAGGGCCAAACCTTTAGCTCAGACTAAAGCAAACTGGTGCCTACTGGATCCATAAGTCAGATGCACTACCCCCTAGAGCTTGCAGAGCATTGGCAGTTTGTAATCTCCTCTGAAAGCAGAGTTTGTGATAAATTGTGAAATTGTAAATTAAATTACCTCTACCGCCTGAACCACTTGTAGAATGAACTCCACTATATCTGTAAACTTAAGATCCAGGCAGCAGCTATGGTATGGGAGGGGCTTGATTGCAAAGAGCTCAGTATTTCTGGAAAACTAACTCCATTGCTTCCAGTTGCGAGAGGGGGAGGTAGCAAGAGTAAAACCAAAACAATGACACATTATTAACGTATTATATGTAGAAAAAAACTTTTAAAGGCATAAGAATAAAGGCAGAACACATTTATCTATTTATTTGGCTAATGTATATTGCCCCTTTAACCAAAGTAGGTTATTATAGTAGTTATTATAGTAGTTGTTTGCCAACACCTTAAGTGTCAGTGTTTGCATAGTGTTAGCACTGGCAAATCAGCAAATGTAGCTAGTAAAGTTCGGACTTCTATTCTTCCCCATTCAAACAGTAACCTTTCCGCCGGTGCGCACAGAAAATAAGTCAGCAGGTAAAATATAAAAAAGGCTGTTTATTATAAATCATTAATAACATTGAAAGTCTAAAGTTCAGATTAAGGGTTACACATTTATTTGGCGTATGATGATTTCCTATGCCATTTCTGCACTGGTATACACCCTATTCAAGAATTTGGGCCGATCTGTCATAGGGTGCAGAGTGCAGTCAGACCCAGGCACAAGTACTTTTTAAATTAGCACTAAGGGGTGAGCTTTTCCATCATTTAGTGCTCTTGTGTCTGAAGTCAAAGTAAATGACCCCTACTGTGCTTGAATAATGAAATTACATTTCTACTGATATACTGTATACTACATATATCTCAAGTTTTAATTATTCACTTTAAGCAATTTAATAAAATACAACCCAAATGGTTACTGTTCTCGTACATAATGTATACTGAATATATCTGTAAGGCATAAGCTAATGCCCACTGTTATTTAGTTCACCTCAAAGCTCAAATGTCTCTGATTTACATTAAGTTTGTGCTCCAGGAAGCATGAATGACATCACTGGACAGCAGGAAGGCATAACATGATGTCACTATGTTGCTTGCCTTATCATAGGTCAGGGTGTAGAGAACCAATTTTTGAAATCCAGACCTGACCCGGATCCGCAGCCCTGACCCACAGCCTGGCCCGCATTACCAGACCCAACCTGCAACTGTCTTGGCCAAAACTTGATAGCTGACTACCATTAAACAGGAAGTGCTGTTGCTGCAAACCAGAAGTGACATCATCAGAAGTGGACGGGGCCTAATCTTTGCCCTTATTTGAAAATCCTACCCGCAACTCACTGGTTACCCTCTTTATTTGCAGTTAACCTGCGGGTACCCAACTAGCTGCAGGGTGAAAATATATTTATGTAATAATATTTGAATTCTTATTGCTTATATTTAGATTAAACTGCTGCTCTTGCAGAATTTGTAAGGTCAGTTAAAAGCAGATGAATAATGTAACAATTTTGCATATATGCAAAGAAACAACATTCATAGTTATACCCTAATACTTTCTATTTACAAAACCCCTGAAAGAGAAGCCCTTTGCTTCACAGGTAAATAAGTCTGCCGTCTTTAGATGAGAAATGAACCTTCCCAGGAAGCCTACTAGGAGTTGTGGTGACAGGCTGGCTTATGCACATCTATTTTTTATATGAAAAAAGAAAGAGGGCAATAATTTGGCATATTAATTTTACAATTAGACCTTTTAGATGGGAGGTTTTAGTCATTTAAGTCCGACCCTTTTTGGAAATTACTGTCAGATGAGTTAATCTTTAACTTCAGTGAAAGTGAACCTGAGATGTTTTAAAAAGCCAACAAACATGAAGACTTTTGAAGTGTGAAGCTACAAGAAACCTCAACTGCAACACGGGTAAAAAGCGCAAACACCTTCTACTTAACACAACAACCAAGTACAGTTAATAACCACAAAGACCTCACCCCAAACAAGGTTATAGATTGTTTATCATACATCACTCACTGAGTATATTAATAACCAGTTGTGACTCTGAAGCTGATATAGCTGGTTATATTTTATAGATACAAATTATATAACCATTACCATTGTAGCTGTACAGCTTGGTTCAATGGCACATATACAGGAAACTTACAATTGAATCCAAATCCAGGCTATGAAAATGATTTAAGTCGCTTGAAATATCCAAAGATATTTAAAAAAAAAAAAAAAGCAGATTAGTCTTGTCACAGTTGCAAAATAAATATGCTTTCCTACCTGCAATGTGCAATAAGCTATATAAATATATCTTCTCTAGTCTTTCCCTGAAATTCCATCATAAATTAAATTACAAATAGGTTTTATTATATGAAATAAAACCTATTTGAAAAAAATATGCTTTTACTTTTTAGTTATGAAAAACGACCCTCTTCAGGAAACTTGACCAATTAAAAAATGTCTTTAGAATGAAATGAATGAAGGAGATAGTTTTGGTGTGGTACAATGGATATATACAGAGTGCAAAGAAGAGGAAGCTTTCTAGAAGGTTAATTGCTTTCTAAACAAAATGCAAATATAAGTGTGTAGATCCTTAATTTACATGGTATGCATCTCTTCTAAACCAGATAAATTCTTGAAGAACTATAATAGTTACAAAAATCATAGCTTGTTAACATTATAATAAATATATACATATGTCCAAAAATTCGACAGCAGGTTTCAATAAAATAAGTATGCACCTGTTGCCGATATATCACTATAAAACCTACTATGTAACATACCTGTGCATTGAGTCAATGTAATGCAACTTAGAACGAAGACCATCCAGAGACACATTGTAAATCTAAGTTTCAATTTTCAGCTGCATTAACCTGAATAAAAAAAGAAGAAACATAAGGTCCAGGCTTTAAGTCTGCATTGAAAAGAAAAAACTCTTGAAAGAACTTCATTGAAAGCTGACTGCTACCTGTGTATATCATTCTTTCCTTTGTGCCTCTCCGCCTCTACTTTGCACCAAATGAAACATATAACGGGCTGTCGTTCTGCATTACTATGTAAAAGACAGGAAACAAGTCTGATGACTTCAGCCTTTCAGTGAGACATTTTTGGGGAAAACAGCATATGTTTTTTTTAAGAGACTCAACATTTCTCGAAATGTTATTGTTTTCCTGTAAGAAAGAAAAATGAGCAGCTAATAAATGATGCCCTTATATCAGAGTAAATCCCAGGTGTTGTATGAGACAAAAAATTAAAGTATCTATAAAAATCTGAGGTATAAAAACATTTTTTAAAGGATTCTTAAATATGTGAATTTCATCACAGTAGTATTGCTACTAAAAGAGATCATTTTATGTTTTGGGTTTCTAATGATTTAAGTAAAACCATGGAGCTGATTCACAAAAGGTTGATAAAGTTAGTGTTATTTATAACATGCCGTAAAAATGGCATCACTTCTTGTATTTTCGATTCACTAAAAGTACTCTTGTCTGATCTAAGAAGCAATGTGCTTGTCGTTAATTTTCGGTGTTCTGTGTGCGGTATTTTATAGTAAGCGATTTTTGGTGCAGTATTTTAACCCATGTGATATTGTAACTCGTTATTTTATAGCACACAATATTATTATGCGGTATCACCCAGGTAACCATTAGCTGTTACTGGTCACATAATGTAAGAGACATACCTGGTGGTCTAGTGGGGGGACGGCAGGGACGCCTGTCCCTCGGCGGGGACGCCCGCCACGTCGTGCGGGTTTGGTTAGGCCGCAGGCGCCGCATCGGGTGGGCGCACGTTAGGCCGCAGGTGCCGAATCTCTAGGGCGCTCGCGGCGTGCCTCTGTGATATTTAAAGGCGCAGGCGCGCTGATGTATGACGTCAGCGCGCAAAGGCGCGAAATTCAAATAGTATAAAAGGCCCATTCAGACTGCTGACTGATGCCCGTGATAAAACTTGTTTCTTGTGGTTCCTGAGCCTTGTGCGTTTGATCTGTTCTGAATCTAGTCTGTTTGATTACCCGTGTTTGACCCAGCCTGTTCCTGACTATTCTGCATTCTATATCCTGACCCTTGCCTGCCTACGACAACTCTTCCTGCTTAACCCCTTGATTGACAACCCGGTCTGACCCTTGCCTGCCTGACGATTCTTGATATCTGCCTGCCTCGACCCAGCCTGTCTGATGATTCTCTTGCCTGCTCCATTTGTACCGTGACCTTCGGCCCAAAAGACTCTGCTAACAGCCGTGCCCCTTCGCCAGCCAGAACATCTCGCCTTGCACCCCTCGTTAAGTCCAGATGGCACCCAAGTAAGCTGAGGGCTCCTCCTGAAGCCCAACGGTTGTCACACTACTGGTGAAGCCGAGCCGAGACCAGGGTGCTTGCCATTTGTTCTGGTATCAGGTGCCGGCCGTTACATTATCACAGGCCATGGAGGACGAAAGTCACGATGAAGCTGCTGCTGCTCCTCCAACTTCCACCGAAGCGCTTCTTACCACCCTGTTACTGCGCTTGGAGGACCATGAACAGAAGCAAAATTATCTCCTGCAGGGTTTCCACAACCTAACCCGACAGCTGGAGACTACGCAAGCTTCCCAGCAGCAATCTGTTCCTGTTTCTGCTCCTCTTCCTCCTCCTGTGGGTTCAACTAAACACCATGAACCTAAAATTGTGTTCCCTGAAAAGTTCAGTGGGGATCGCTCCAAGTTTTTCATCTTTAAAGAGGCATGCAAGTTGTACCTTAGTTTCTTTCCTCACTCTTTCCAATCAGGTGAGGAGAAAGTAAGATTCGTTATGACCCTGCTTTCGGGTGACCCCCAAATTTGGGCCCTAAGGCTGCCTTCCTCTGACCCTGCTCGTTATTCCCTTGATACTTTCTTTAACAACATGGCAATTCTTTACGATGACCCGGATCGTGCATCTTCTGCCGATTCTGCGATTCGTAAATTTTGCCAAGGGAAAAAGGATGCGGATGTGTACTGCACCGAATTCCGACGGTGGGCAGTAGAAACTGGGTGGAATGATTTGGCTCTACGGAGTCAATTCTGTTTGGGGTTATCAGATTCTGTAAAGGACAGTCTGGTTAATTATCCCTTTCCTTCTAACCTGGATGATCTCATGTCCCTCGCCATCCAGGTAGATAGAACCTGGAGGAGTACAAACTTCTCTGGGGTTACTAATCTAAGATCTAATGTGGTAACCAATGTAAAATCTTCTAACCCATCTGTGCCTTTGCCTCAGGCGGAGCCTATGCAATTAGGCATATCCCATCTATCTCCTGAGGAGAAGGCACGCAGGCGTTCCTTGGGTCTTTGCATTTATTGTGGTGAAAAGGGACATTTTCTAAACCAATGCTCTAAGAGGCCAGGAAACTCGAAGCCTAAATGGAGACGGGGAGCTCCATTTGGGTGCAGGAATTTCCTCTCTCCAATCTGCCTCTAAGGTGTTGTTACCAGTCAAACTAACCTGGCCTACGGGCTCTGTCAGGGTGTCCGCTTTTGTGGACTCTGGGGCAGAGGGGAACTTTTTGGACGCTGCATTTACAGCCAAACATAACATTCCATTGGTTCCTCTAAGTTCCCCGCATTTGGGCGGTGAACAAAAGGCCCTTAGGGTCGGGTATAGTTTCTAAGAAAACTATTTTTCTTTCTATGACTGCTAATCATCTGCATGGTGAGGAGATAGATTTATACCTCATTGAAAGCGCTACTTCTCTCATCTTGGGGTTACCCTGGCTCCAGAGGCATAACCCTCTAATTGATTGGGTTTCTAAGAGGGTAGTTCAATGGGGTTCAGGGTGTGAGGGGGTCTGTTGTATTCAGGTAGTAGCTACTACCTCTCTAGAAGGGTTACCTGCAGCTTATGCTGAATTTGAGGATGTTTTTTCTAAAAAGGCTGCTGAAACCTTACCCCCACATCGGCCATACGATTGCCCAATTGATCTAACCCCAGGGTCTACACCCCCTCGTGGGAGAACCTACCCTCTTTCATTGCCAGAAGCCCAGGCTATGAAAGAATATATTCGGGAAAACCTGGAAAGAGGCTTCATTCGGCCTTCCTGTTCCCCTGCTGGGGCTGGGTTTTTCTTCATGGGGAAAAAGATGGGGGTCTTCGTCCCTGTATTGATTATAGGGGTCTCAATAAGATCACCATTACGAATCGCTATCCTCTTCCCTTGATCTCTGAGTTGTTTGATCAGATCAAGTATGCTAAGATTTATAGGGGGGCTTATAACCTCATTCGTATCAGGGAAGGGGATGAGTGAAAAACAGCGTTCAACACCAGGGATGGCCACTACGAATATTTGGTGATGCCATTCGGTCTTTGTAACGCCCCTGCAGTGTTCCAGGAATTTGTCAATGACATCTTTCGGGATCTGCTGGGGATATTCGTAGTGGTCTATCTTGATGACATTCTTATTTTGTCTTCTAATCTGGGTGAACACAGGAATCATGTCTGTGAGGTCTTGCATAGACTTAGAGAAAATAATCTGTATGCAAAACTTGAGAAGTGTACTTTTGAGGGGACCTCTGTTCAGATACTGCCTTACCATTTATTGTGGAGGTAGATGCCTCTGAAGTGGGTGTTGGGGCAGTCCTTTCCCAAAGGCACCCGATAACCAACAAGTTACATCCCTGCACCTTTTTCTCTAGGAAGTTTTTGCCTGCAGAGGCAAACTATGATATTGGGAACAGGGAATTGTTGGCTATCAAGTGGGCCTTTGAGGAATGGCAGCATCTACTTGAAGGTGCTAAACATATGGTAACAGTATATACAGACCATAAAAACCCGCTTTACATAGAATCAGCCAAACGGCTAAACCCTAGGCAAGCTAGATGGGCATTGTCCTTCACCAGGTTTAACTTTTCTTTAACATACAGGCCTGGATCTAAAAACACCAAAGCTGATGCGCTCTCTAGGAGTTTTGAATCTACCTCCTCTGACTCTAGTGAGTGCATCCCCATCATTCCTAGGCCGCAGGCGCCGAATCTCTAGGGTGCGCGGCGCGCCTCTGTGATATTTAAAGGCGCAGGCGCGCTGATGTGTGACGTCAGCGTGCAAAGGCGCGAAATTCAAATAGTATAAAAGGCCCATTCAGACTGCTGACTGATGCCCGTGATAGAATTTGTTTCTTGTGGTTCCTGAGTCTTGTGCGTTTGATCTGTTCTGAATCTAGTCTGTTTGATTACCCGTGTTTAACCCAGCCTGTTCCTGACTATTCTGCATTCTGTATCCTGACCCTCGCCTGCCTACGACAACTCTTCCTGCTTAACCCCTTGATTGACAACCCGGTTTGACCCTTGCCTGCCTGACGATTCTTGATATCTGCCTGCCTCGACCCAGCCTGTCTGATGATTCTCTTGCCTGCTCCATTTGTACCATGACCTTCGGCCCAAAAGACTCTGCTAACAGCCGTGCCCCTTCGCCAGCCAGAACATCTCGCCTTGCACCCCTCGTTAAGTCCAGGTGGCACCCAAGTAAGCTGAGGGCTCCTCCCAAAGCCCAACGGTGGTCACACTACTGGTGAAGCAAAGCCGAGACCAGGGTGCTTGGCATTTGTTCTGGTATCGGGTGCCGGCCGTGACACATGACTTCCGCCAATTCAGCTGTCGACCGCAAGATGGAGGATGCAGAGATACTGAGTGCGCAATCACTACTGCAAGTGACAACATGGCCGCCCCAAGCGAGAGGAGAGTACTGATTCTGGTGAAAGTGGTGGTTACGATTTTATCATAATGCAATACCAGCAAGGTAGGAAAATGATTGGGAATGATAGAGGTGACAGTAGTAGGAGGCATGAACATAATAACAGAATGCAAAGAAGGAAAGACGAGAGTAGGAAAGAGCAAAGGCCAGAACACAATAAAGGCAGACTTGTAAGCAGCAGGGAGGATAACTTTTATAACAAAGGGCAAAGTAGCAAACATGGAAGACGTTTTACGGACAGTGAGAGTGCAGGGGAAAGTAGTTACGGCAAAAGAGAAGTTCATGAAAAAAAAAAAGAAATCTTGTGAAACAACTCCTGCAAAGTCACCATTACAATTGTCTAACAATGACACAGATGAAGATGGGCCTCACTATGTTTCTCATGACAGCCCAGAAGCATTCTCAGACATTGAACTTACAGACAAAGGATATCTTCATGTCACGGTCTGCACCCTAAATTCAGAACCAATGCTAAGCACCCTGTTCTCGGCTCTTGCTTCTGCCTTTAACAGCCGCCTTTCACCTCGGGAGGAGCCCTCGGCTAATTGGATGCCGCCAGGTCTTATTAAGAGAGGTGCCAAGCGGAAGGTTGTGAACGAGCAAAGGGGCACGACGGGAATGCAATGTCTTTTGGGCAGAAGGTCACGTACAAGGCGTAAACAGAAATCGAAGTCAGATCAGGCCGGGTCGGGGCAGGCAGAGTACAAACGGAGTCAGGCAGGCAAGGGTCAAACCAGGAGATCAATCAGAAGAGATACAGAATAAGCGGAGTCAGTTACCAGGCAAGGGTCAGGATACAGAAGTCAGAATCATCAGTAGCAGGCAGGGGTCACAACAGGATATCAGAACACAGGAAAACCAGACAGGTAGCGCACCCAGGAACTCAGAATCAGAAACCAATAACAGGCAATCATTTAGACAGAGAATGTCCCTTTTAAACATTTGAATTTCGCGGCATTGCACACTGAAGTCATGACACCAGCGCGCATGCGCCTATAATTAGAGAAGACACGGTCGGAAGAAAATAGCTGACCAGTATTACTGCCGAATTGCTGTTTTAGCCTAGGGGGACCTCCTAGAACCTATTTGGAGTCAAGTTTTTTTAGGGAAAACTTTGAATCGAATTTGATCAAATGCGCTATTCCTTCGATTGGAACAATTTGAAAACGGACCTATTCGACCCAAAAAAATTATTCAATCCTTGATAAATATGCCCCTAAGTGTTGATGCAGAATTTGAGCCTGGCAATGATAATAATGATAACCCCACCTAATGCCCAAAACAAACCCATGAAAATCATAAGGTCATAGCTACAGGGAGTAATGTTACTGCAAAAAACTGGTGAACAAGAAAAACTTTCCATATGTCTCTTATCAATTATCAAAAGTCTCTCATGAAAAAGTTGCATGTTGTTCATCTTGATTTGTGTATTGCCAAAGCATGTTACAACAAGAGCCAGGGACGAAAAGCCTCTTATGAGGCCAATGTGTTAAAAATACATGAGCAAGAATTGTATTTCAACGAATACTGTTGCGATAACGGCCTCGGGTCACCGATACCAACTTTATAAGTGTGTTTGGCTTCTCACTGTATGGGAGAGATCTCAACGTGGGTGAAGGGGTTGGCATTGTGAGGGGTATCCTCTGGGTGACCTTGTTGGCTATCACACTTTATTACGGTGACATTTTGAATATGCCACATACTAATTGTGACTACTAGTCATGTATTAGCTATACAGGTGTAATAGCACATAACCTCCTGAACCCACCTATTGCCTGTCAATCAGCCTCCTGCGGCTAACTGGTATTTTAACATTGCACACTGGACATTTGTTTTAATGTTATATGAAAGGTTATGTTTAATGAAACCACTTCATATGAGCTTTGGAGTGTATGGATGGGAGGGTACAGATATATGGGCCAATTCATTCATTTCTCCTTTTGTTACATGTCCTACAAAATAGAGTTGCATTAGACTTTGTACTAAATAAAGAAGGTGGAGTATGTAAACTCAGTGGTCAGGAATGCTGCACCTATATTACTGATCATCATGATGCAGTTGAAGGCCATATTCAACATATTTAGTCCCTAGAAACCAAGTTAAACAATCCTTTACCAGAGCGGTATTTTACTGCATGGTTTGGACTTTGGAACATTCTGGGGTAGTATTGTGCAACTTGCCTTGCAGTGATAATGATTGATATTGGTCTTTTTATCTGGTTATCAAAAAAATACAAAAACACAAAAATGTGTTAAAAGGCTTAGTTCATGTAAATCAAGCCCCAACATTGGTGGCCAATATTTGACCATAATACATGATTCATCTGTAGCTGCTCTTGATAAAGGTAACCCAAGGCTGCCATTAGAAATCACGGGTGCCCGTACAACATAATTTTTGGGGCTCCCAGGGCCCCGCCCATCCTGGGGCCCCACCGCAGATCCCGCCCACTCCACATCACAGTTAAAAGACCACACAGACATCAGTGCTAAAGAAGTAACCCCACCAAAAACACAAGTTATAAAAAGCTATTGATGGCCAGGGCCCCCTTATGAGTTAAAAAAAAAAACATTGGTGCCAGGACCACCCATAAAAGTTTTTTTTTAAAAAAAAAGCATTGGTGCCAGGGCCCCCCTTACAAGTAAAAAAAATTTAGGGCCTCAGAATATTTTTAAAAAAAAAACAGTGGGCCAAGGTCCCTGTCACAGATACAGTACTTCCAACCACATGTGACTTTAGGTGTAGCTATCAGGGGTCTCTCACCCACCTTGCACACAGGTTAGACTAACACAAAAGCACCCCAAACACCAACCAACACCCACAAAACTCATTCGCTGCCACCATCTATCATTCACAGGCGATAGAAACCTAATGTGACTATTCCCCTGTTCTCTCTAACAGGTAATAACACACAATACACCAGTGCATTAAACACTCTTTCACTATAGTCCGTTCGTTCCTACTGATTCAACAAGTACTTTAGCATACCAAGGGTTAATCAGCATACACACAGACTAGCATTTCCATTCAGCATGCAGAGGGCTAAGGCCCACAGTTACACTCTTTCAGGCTAGGTTGTTTAGAGCACCAAAGACAATCATATTAAATTCTCTTTAATATTATAAAAGGTAGAACAGTGCAATATACAAAAAGATTTTACAAAAAGAGACATACATTCAATAATACAATTACAAACAGTTTATAAAATAAAAGGGAAAACATGGAAAACCTTTACTTAACTCCAAAGGTATAGAATTCCTGGTCCTGAAGGCAAGGGGAAACACGTGGAATAACTTCCAATTGAATTGGTCCTCCTAAGTACAGGTAAATCCCAAGTTTAGTCAGAAGAGCTGACAATTTATTAGTGATTTCAGGGCATCAGGTAACTGCACACTCCCTCAGGAATGTAAGGGGATGTGGCCTAGCAGGACACAGATTGAGTTGTTATGACCTCCTGTAAGTAAGAACTGGACCAAGAATATAATGACCATAACTCCTTTTTGGAACAAAGGAGAGAGATGATATTATATTCATTGGTTATTCATTTTCTCATGGATTCCATAGATACTAAACATCAATACTGTGTGACCTGCCCCTGCCCAGATATTCACATCTAATACATAGAGTACCAAACCCAGTCATGTTTGAACTCGTTTGAAAGCTAAAATTGCCTTGAACCCATCACCATACTGTTGGTACAATAGGTATGGGCTCTATGAGGATATATATTTTTCAGGAGGTGTTCTATGTGACCTTTACTTCACCTTTGAGGGTCTTGCTGGGAACTTTAAGTTATCACTTCTTGGGCTTCCCCCTCCACATGGAATGGCCCTTATCAGTCTGGGCTTAGAGAAAGGCATTACAGCTCTGACCCCTCTGACCATAGTGAAAAGAGGCCTGTTATGTGTCTGATGTTGTAAGGCACCGCAGCTCTGTCATGGAGCTTGCGGCCGCCTCCCCCTCAGCCTATTTAAGTTTGCACAGGTGCAGTAATGATGTGCAGTTATACTTACTCTATCTGGAAGTAAGGCTGGTGTCTCTCATGCTCCAAGATCTTCATGTCAAGAATCATCTTGCCTGCAGTCTCCTGTTCCCAGTCCTTCTACCTTTTCTCAGCCTTGCCTCATCAGTTTCCTGGCCTGCTCCAGCACCTCACTTGGACCGGCATCTTCAAACTTTTGCTCAATCTGTTGCTAGACAGATCTACCCTAGCAACCACAGCTTCCTTCTCCTCATTTCAGTAATCAACGTCCAGCTTCAGTCTCCAGGCCATTGCTAACAGTTTCTTCCCCAACAATTCTTCCCCGGCAACATCCATAGCAATGGTCCGCATGGCAATCCCTCTTTACCTGCGTGAGTTATAATAAGCTTATATTTACGACTGCATTGTTGTTGCTGCAAAAACTGTTATTTCACCCCTGCTTGATATCCATATCAAAGACTGTGTATTGAATCTTTACTTGCACCCTGCCTGTGTCTACATCAAGTCTGTGCTCATTACTTCATGCTTGCATCCAGCCAAGACTGTGCTCATTAACCCTTGTCTGCAGCCTGCCTGTGTCTATACCAAGACTGTGCTCATTAACCCCTTGTCTGCAGCCTGTGTCTACACCAAGACTGTGCTCATTAACCTTTGATCTATTGCCTATTTCTGTTAACGGGGGGGGGTACAGATGGTTACTCCCCAATCCAAGACTTTCATGCTTGTTCCAGTTACCGTGTGTATTGCTATGTACAGTCAAGTTTCCTTTCCTAAAAGAGGACTTATTCAAGGTCATATCTGCTCCTCTGATTTCCTGTGGGAAGAAAACTACTTTTTCAAAGTCTGTTTACTTTCTAAGGACTTTCCTAACACAGTATACTATCCTAGAAGCTCCTGCTTATTTCCAGAACTACTGCGGGTTTTCCTTCTTGGGATGTGCAGGGATTGTCCTTCTGTGAGAGCTGAAAATAAAGAGTTTAATTGAATTCATCACGCTGTTCTTATTGCTGCACAATACAGGGTTCAACTAACACATTAAATTCCTAACAGATGTAGATACTGGCAGAAATATTTCTCATGATACCTTGGCCTGTTTTATTAACTATTACAGGCCTGTTTCATGACAGCCCCCCTACAAGTTAAAAAAAAATTGAGGCCACAAAGAATATTTTTTTAAAAAAACATTGGTGCCAGGGCCCCCCTTACAAGTTAAAAAAATTGGGGCCCCAGAAAATATTTTTTTAAAAAATATTGGTGGCAGGGGCCTATAGAATATTAATATAATACATTGGTGGCCAGGGAATTAAAAAAAAAAACAACAAATTGGTGTTCAGTAGAATTGAACTCATGGTTTCAGGACTTCAACTTCGCCTCCTTTTGTGACTTTGGGTCTTTTTGCCGCTTTGGGACTTCGGCTATTTTCGTGGCTTCGGATCTTTTCACCGCTTCGGGACTTCGGCTGGTCGGCACTTCCGCATTTCAGCTGTTCAGGACTTCAAAAATGGGCGCAAAGTTTCGGCGCTCTCAAGGAAGGCCTGGCTCTTTCAGCACTACCGGGCCCCCCTGTCCCCCCCCTGATGGTGGCCCTGGGTAACTATTGAGCTGGCCATAATTACTAAAACAACTAACTCAAGATCGTAAACTACTGTAATATAGATAAGACTATATCTCACCGAAAGGTTCCTTAGAACTCATTCAAGGGTAATTTCTTCTCCACTGTATAAACTTCCTGTATATAAATAAAGTTAGTATGGACATTTCATGTCCAAAGGGGGAAATGTTATATATACTGAATGAATAAACTAACGAGGCCTCAAAGTCAGGTCAATCTGACAAAGTTGGCTAGTAAAACATTATGCTTAAAGTCCTTGCTTGCAAGTGCACAAAATGTTATAGGAACTAAAATTGTTTTGCTTGACACATAAAAAGCCCCTAGAATTCAGACAATAAATAATATAAGAAAAAGGAGAAGTTACTGTATGTCTAGAGAGGCTAATGCATAAATATCAGCTCGTAACAAATATGCTTAAGGTGATACTAACACTAAAAAACTACTTTTTAAAATATGAATGTACATCTGGGGGCCCATTAACTTAGCTCGAGTGAAGGAATAGAAGGAAAAAAAAAATTGAATTTCAAATGGTTTTTTTTGGCTACTTCGACCATCGAATGGGCTACTTTGAATCTAACAATTCGAACTAAAAATCGTTTGACTATTTGACCATTCGATAGTCGAAGTACTGTCTGTTCTTTAAAAAAAAAACTTCGACCCCCTAGTTCGCCACCTAAAACCTACCGAAGTCAATGTTTGCCTATGGGGAAGGTCCCCATAGGCTTTCTAAGCTTTTTTGGGTTGAAGAAAATTTGTTAGATCGATGGATTAAAATCCTTCGAATCGAACGATTCGAAGGACTTAATCGTTCGAACAAACAAATTGCGGTAAATCCTTCGACTACGAATATCGAAGTTGAAGGATTTCCATTCAGTTGTCGAATATCGAGGGTTATTTAACCCTCAATATTCGACCATAAGTAAATTTGCCCCTAAAAGTTACCTCTAGGTCTGTCTCATCTCAGCCTGACAGTTAAAGTTTCTAATACTAACGGACTCCTGCTACACAAATATGGCAGCCCCCTCATACAGGAATATGGGGCATCAAACAGGTAATGTAAAATAATTGTGCAAATACTTTATCGCAAAGTTATAAGTAGCTTTCAAAGGCAATATTATGATAGATGTAAAAAGGAGTTTCATTTCTAGTATCAGTATTTCTTTAATAATAAAAACCAGTGACATAAAATTAAGTTGTCCAATAAGATTGATTCAAGTAAAATACATAATCTAAGATCTGGGTATAAAATTGTATAACAAAGTGTGAAGGGTAGAATTCTCTGTCCGGACCTGTCTGATTTGCTGTATTGCTAAATCTGCAGTTTAGTGCACCTTACAAAGAAATCTTCTGAGTTTGAGCATAATCCGTGCATTCAGATGTGGTGATTGCCTGAGAGATAAACTACCAAGCTCTTCAGGTATCTTTTCTTATTCCAGAAAATATGCTCTCTGTCTAGTGGCAGATTGAATGCAATATGAGTGCAGTCTATAGCACCTAAGACATTCGGGAGGTAACTGACACAGTAGAAGTCTCTTTTTACAGAGTTCCACTCATTCCTAATACTGGGAAACGTGATATAATTCCTGACACAGAACGTAATGCATTTATGACCTGCCCTAGGCACAGTGAAAATGTGGGCTGCGACACTCCACTATATATCCCTTCAAATTTCTGGAAACTTCCATTTGCAAAAAAATGAAGGGAGCACAGAAGTTTCACCATGCCAGGGACAGCATGGCTTCTTTTTGTTAGTGGCTGCAGGTAAGGCTCCAGCTCTTCATAAAGGCCTTTAATTGCTGCTCTACTCAATCTGTATCGCCTTACCACTTCTTCCTCTGTTAACCCATCTAGAGTAGATCTTTCCCGGAAAACTTAAGGATGCAACACTCTAGGGCGATCACAGACCACTTGATTCTCTTCAGATTCAAGCAAAAAAAACAACTACAAACTCCATCTTGTCACCACAAACAATCAACACACCAATCAGGAACTGCAGTAGTTTAAGAACGTCTACTCCTGAGAGGTGTTAAATTTCACAGTAATTATCGCTCCATTTTATGCTTTTATCGCTTAAAAGATGTTTGTGAATTATCCGTTAGGATTAATTCTATTCTATAAGTATCACAATGTGATAATACCGATTTGTGTTAATGTAGAATTAACGATTGCGATATGTGCATTAGCCCATGCAAAAATACTTTGATGAATCGTTCCTTGAATAAACATCGGTTTTTAACGCAAAAAAAACGCGCGTAACACAAGAATGAATGGCAGTTACCACATCGGCATCCATTGCTGGCCACCAGTATAGTTCTCGTAGTCTTTGTTTTGTACGTACTATTCCTTGATGACTCTCATGTGCAAGTTATATGAGCTTTTCTCACAAGGTCTCTGGTACCAGTAATCGGTGAGCTCCACAGACAACATAGCCATCTACTTTAAGACAGTTCATGTCTAATCCTGTAGTAAGGTTGAAAATCAGGACTGAGTTTCTTCTCAGCATTTGGCCATTTGCTTTGTAAGATGTCCCATAGTTTACTATACTTGAATTGGACATGTGAGGCAAGCTTGCTTAAAATCAGCAGCTGTAGTTTCTTTAGTTCCTGTGAGACAGTCTCCCTTATAGAGTAGGGCAATCACCTCAATTTCTGGCGTACTGGTTTTACATCTGGTCTCAACTTAACTTTGTGTACAAACTTCTTTGCACAGCCCAGTGAAGTGTTGCTTTGTGGTGAAATTTTAGACACAGGCTCTATGGCAGGCACTGGTGCTGTAGTAGTGAGATCATCAACTAATTGTAGGTTTAATACAGCAAAGAGATTCCTTCCAAGTATAGCAGTACCCTTATTCACAATGTAAAAGTCAAATTTTGCAGTATTTGATGTCACTGGCAAGCAACCAAGCAGAGGGATTGGAGCCTTTAAGTAACTGACCAGTTTCAGGGCAGGTGCAACAAGTGGATCTTTTGCAAAGTATTTTAAGAAAACATCCTTTGGTAGTATAGAAACAGCTGATCCTGTATCAAGCATCAGGTTAATGGAGTGTCCCTTGTTAGCAGAAGCAGTATTGACACTGACAGTGCATATAAACTTGTCTGGAATAAATGTACCAGCTTTATCCACACTTAATACTTTAACCTTTGAAGCAGTGACTTCATGAACATCTTTAGCAGAACAACGGCAGATCTTAGCAAAATGTCCTACTTTTTTGCATTTGCGGCACTGTACAGCTTTTGCAGGACATGTAGCATAATTTGCAGTGTGTTGTGTTGAACCACAGCGGAAGCAGTACTTTTTTTATTTGTATTTGCTGCACGGTTTTGCAGTGTAGTTGAATCCCTTTCCTTAGCACTGTTTTTTTTGCCTGTGACTGTGCATTATTAGGCCACATTGCTGGATTCACAGTCTGTACATTCTCAGCAGTTCCCTGACTGAGAGTTTTAGCCTCTGCCACTGCTGTTTCAATTTGGCTAGCAACTATAATAGCCTTTGCAAGAGTTAATTCCTGCTCTAGGAGCCATTTCTCTCTAATGCGAGATGTTTGTTTTTTCCACTATTTGGTCTCTTATCATTTCATCTGTTAGATTCCCAAAGTCACAGGTAACAACCAGCACTCTCAAAGCTGCTACAAATTGTTCTGCTACATTGTCCATGTAGCAGCGATAATTTGTAGACAGATCCACACACATTCAATTGAATGCAGTTGGGGAAGATGCGTTTCCTGATGAAGGGAGAGTTTCCCCCCCCCCGAAACATTGAACTACTGGTGGCATAATAAAAGGGGCATCTTCCCCGACTGCATTCAATTGAGTGTGTGTGGATCTGTCTTCAAATTATTGCTGTTGCAGGGGTAGAAGAGACATCTCGTTGTCAATTTGATATGTTTGGTAGCCGAGGATGAGTAGAGTATAGCAGTGCTTTATTAGCAGGTTCATGCAGCCATTACACTTCACAGTAGCTTCAACTCTAATACTTTGAAGCAGTATAGAAAGTACTATGTACGCAGTATAACTCTTGTGCACAGTGACACCTACAGGCCCTTTGTATAAACACCACAAATTTGCCATAAAATAGATACTAGTCTCTCAGCAAACTTGACCAGAACAGGTACATAGGTGATCCAAAAGACAAAGTGGAAACCAGATTAAAAGCTCAGTTATAATACTGCTCACAGTTATTTTTCATATGTGGAGTCCTTCTTTCCAGTAACGCAAAGATTTATGTGAGAACCTACGAAAAAGTAAAGTCTTTAGGTTGGGCAGTCTCTGAGGCTCACAGTGTGTCAGCAATAGAGCAGTTCCACAAAATCATTTTATTTAAGTTTAATTGTATTGTACATGTATGGTTTATTTTGTATGATATGGTTTACAAATAACATCAAAGCCATTTAAATTTGTAATTCATGGTATTTTTAAAAAATTCTTGAAATTCCATTTTCTTTTAGTAGGGAAATGTTTATACTTGAGTTTACATTGGAAGCTGTTGGTAAGGGGAGGATGTGGATGTTTTTTTGTGGTGGCTAAAATCTGTCTTTAACCTGTGACAGGTGGTTTCCATTAAAGCAAATGACAACCTTGTTAGAAGGTGAATGGCTGATTGCAAACATGACCGTTTTTTTAGTTTTACAAAGAAAGGTTGAAAAAGACATTCCATGCTTTGTGGGACAGAGTATCAACAGTGGTTCCACTAGATCGTGAAGTGTCTTTACACAGTGTAAAGAGTTTGTGAAAGTTCTCATTCATCCAGGTCATGGAATATCTATAGAAGTAAGTCAAATCAACTGGACTTGCTGTGTTTTTTCTTGAAGACGTTTCACCAGTCATCCAACTGGCTTTCTCAATTCAGAATAACTTATACATAGGATCTTGCTTCACTTTATATCCTCTGGAATGTTACTCCAATCAGCATAATCTGTTTATCATAATTCACAATGATGTCATTAGGTTAAGTGTTGATTGTATTAGCAAGATTGGAGATTTGATTTGTTATTAAACCTTCCAGGGAAAGGTGCCAAAACAGCATTGTATGTGGTAGACAATAGATGGGTTAAAATACACACACAGGAGTTACAGACTTTCACTGAACACATCAATACAGTAGACCACAACATCAAGTTTACATGAGAAGATGTGCAAGAAAACACATTGGCTTTTTTGGACTGTTTGGTAAGAGTCAGAGAGGGTGGTAAGCTGGAAATAGAGGTCTACAGGAAATCTACCCACACAGACCAGTACCTGTTGTTTGACTCCCACCATCTACTAGATCAAAAACTTGGGGTCATCAAAACTCTACATCACAGAGCAGACAATATCCCCACCAGCACAGAGGGAACATCTCAGAGGGGCCCTGAAGACATGTGGGCATCCAGATTGGGCTTTTGTGAAAACCGGTAGAAAAAGAAGCAATAACACCAAGACTACCGGTGAAGGTGGAAAACAGGACAGGAGAAAGGTTCTCCCATTTGTAGCTGGCGTGTCGGAAAAACTTAGAAGGATTTTTAATAAACACCACATCCCTATCTGCTTTAAACCCAGCAACACACTGAGGCAGCAACTAGTTCACCCAAAGGACCCAACCCCAAAGCACAAGAAGAGTAATATTGTGTATGTAGTGCAGTATGGAATGCTCTGATTTGTATGTGGGGGAAACCAAACAACAGTTATACCAGCGTATGGCGCAGCACAGAAGAGCCAGCTCCTCTGGTCAGAACTCAGCTGTGTACCTACATATAAAGAAAAAGGACACATGTTTGAAGACTGCCAAGTCCAGATTCTAGACAGGGAGAGTGACTGGTTTAAAAGAGGTGTTAAAGAAGCCATAAATGTAAAAACTGAAAAACCATAACTCCTATAACTCCAGATCTGAAACTGCAGACAGAATAGATTGCCAAACTATTTTGAGGATCAATAAATATTCTTTATTGCATACTAAAGAATGAGATCATTGGGGTACCTTGATTAAACTGTTGCATTTACTCTATACAAAAAAAAGGTAGGACTTGTATATGTACATAGTAGGGTTGCACTGAATCCAGGATTTGGATCAGGTTTCGGCCTTTTCCAGCAGAAATTGCATTCAGATGAATTCAAGTGCCTAGCCGAACTGAATCCAAATCAAAAAAAATCCTGTAACTTTTCATCAGCACGTTTCCCCCCCCTTGGTTTCCTGATTGCATATGCAAATTAGGGTTAAGATTCGGTTCGGTATTTGGCCAAATCTTTCACAAGGTTTTTGGGGTTCAGCCAAATCCTAATATAGTGGATTTGGTGCATCCATAGTACAAAGGAATATATTCTGAGCACAAGAAAAGAATCATAGCTACTGCATCTACTGCATTTTGCAATCCTTGTCAACAATGTATGGAAACCACAGCAGACAGCCTAGAGCTTATCACTTCCTCGCTCTTTCAATCTTGATCAAGAACAATTGCATCTGTCTTTTCTAGTGGAGTCCACCCACCCAGCGATTGACTCATTCAGTTATCTTAAAGGCATTAAACCGTATCTACCATGACGTTTTTACCACAAAAGCACAAAGCACACAAGAGAGAGTTAAAGGAAAATTATTCAAGATAGTAACAAATGTCTAAAAATACTTGATGTACTTCCACTGAATAGGATCAAAACTGATAAAATGCCAGCATGAATTAAACCCACCCAATAATGCTTAGTTATCAAGTAGAAAGACTACTATTCATAAAATATTTAGATTTTTGCAGATCTGTTGTTTCGTTTGTATAAACAGTGTCTACCACACCATCATAGCACCCTCATTTTTAACAAAAAGTGTATTAGTGGTGAGCACAACTTACACATTTGCTATAATTTTTTTTCATTGTAATGTGTCAGTTTATAGATTTACTTTAAATTAATGACGAATGGATGGGGTGCAAAAGAAATGGGTGCCGTTCAAGCACAAAAGGACAAATATATGTTTTTTTAGTGGCATTTGATCCTGGGAGCATTCCCAATGCTGGTTTGTTGTCAAAAAGTACAAATGTATGTTTTGTTTTTATTTCTGGATAAAACGGAAAGATAGGGTCAGAAAGAAGAGAGCATAGACTGGAAGAAAATGTGCTTACCCATCTACAATTGATATCCATTTAAATGAATAGCAAATGCTCTGTCAGACAGAGACAGTTGGCAATGCCAAAGGCACACACTATTAAAGTCGACCTGTCATCCAGACATAAAAAGTTCTTTTCAAGTTAAATATGAAATCCAAATTCTTTTTTTTATTAAAGCTTTCATAGCTGTAGCTGTAGCTCATTTAATTGTGTAGTCAGTGCATGGGGATGGATATCAGACCCCCCATTCTGGTGCACAAACATGATTTTGAGATGATGGAAGGGTTGCCTTAATAACAGTGTCCACAAATTGTCTCCAGCTTGCTTGCTATAATTATGAATTCCCAGACCGAAGGAAACAAGATTCAAATAATTTATACAGTGTAATTGAAGTTCATTTTGCTTGACTAACGTGATAAAATAGGATTTGTCTACTTGTCTACTGGGGGGGGGTTACTGGAGAATAGTCATGCACAAATCTGTCCCGTTTGCTTCGCCAAAAAATTTGTGGAAGACGCATTGAAGAAATGCGAACATTCGCTGCTAATCCATGCCTGGCAAATACATTCAACCATCACTACTCGAGAAAATTTGATAAAGGAACAGTAACACTAAAAATTGAAATAGTGTTAAAGGAATGACAATATAATTTGGTTTTGCCCTGCACTAGTAAAACTGGAGTATTTGCTTCAAAAACTCTATTATAGCTGATAAAAATAAGTTGCTGTGTAGCCATGAGGACAACCTTTCGCACACAAGTTACACAGTAGATAACAGAGATGTTATGAAAACTCTGATTGTATATTACAAAGCTTATCTGTTATGTAATCGGTGCCTTTTCTCCTTTTTCAGCTTTGAATCAGGGCTGCTCTTGTCAGGCGGCAGTAAGTGGCCAGTTACCAAGGGCAAAAAGCCGCCCCTGTAACTTTAAGAGCCAAATTTCGGTACTTATAGCGCAGAGAGTGTTAAAATGCTCATTGCACTAGCGATGCAGCCCCCTTTGATCCACTCCGATGCTATTGTTTTAAGTGCAAATTGGGGGGTGGCATTGGGGCAGCCCCAGAATTGTTCCTGCATTGAATGGCTGCCATCATTCATACACAGCAGCTTGTTTATATAAACTATTGAACTATTGTAGAGTTTCTGAAGCAAACACACCAGTTTTACCAGTGCAACACAAAAGTACATTATGTTTAATTTCTTTAACCACTTTCAATTTTTGGAGTTACTATTCTTTAAGCAACTGTTGCATTTTATAGTAAGTGGCTTTAGATTTCATGCTTAGATTTTTTGTTTTCTCAATAGTTTTCAGTTATTTATTAGGTGCATAAATCTAACAAGGTGGGTGGTATATGCCATATACATTTCCCTAAGTATCACCTCTTTATTCCACCCATTATGCTTATTCAGGCTATAGAATCATTTTCATATTAATAATGCCATATTTGATTAATACTTATTAATCCCTAAATGCTTCTGCTGTACAAAAAAAATAAAGCACAAACATGATTTTGTATACTCCAAGGGGAAGATTTATCAAGGGTAGAAGTGAAAATTCCATTTCGAATTTCTGAGTTTTTTTAATGGCCAAAACTGGTAAATTCGTCTAGTGAATTGTTAAAATTCGATTCGCATTTTTTTAAAAAATCCAATTTGATTTTTGAGATTTATCATACAATGGCCCTTTAAGAACTCAAATTTGACTATTCGCCACCTAAAACCTGCCGAATTGGTGTTTCAGTCAATGGAAGACATCCTGGGAGCAATTTGGAGTTGTTTGCAGCCTTCCTGACATTCAAGTTTTATTTGGAGGAAAAACTCAAATCAAGTATTTAAAACTCAAATCAAATTTGATTCGAGTTTTCAGGTCGAACCTATTCACCTGAGTTTTGAAAATTAGATTTTTTTAAATAAATTTCGATCATATTTTGAGTTCATGGGAGTTTTTAAAAACTCGATCCTTTGATAAATGTGCCCACAAGTGAAGGGAAAGGGGATCAGTTCCACATGCATACATGAACCACTGAAGCTTTCCAACAAACACCAAATTCCCCCAGGATTTCTGGAACCAGATCACGGGCCATATTGTGGAGCACAGCACAGGACATAAAACCCTGCAACAGAAGAAACTTTTCAATGCACCTTCCATACAGAATGATAAACACAATAACATGGTTGAAGTGTAATAAAAAATACCAATGCAATGTAAAAGAGTTACAAGGCTTCCATCTAGTGGTCAACACAAATCATTTCTGTAGAATGATTTTGGTTTCCTGTGTATCCTCATTGGAAGAGCAGGGCAGGTTGCAAAAAAGGAGCAAACATAAGCAAAACATAATGTTTTTGTGCTATGCACCCAGACCCTTTGTGGCTAATGGTTCTTTCATGAATACTGTGCTGCCTCCATTCAGCAATGCTACAGTATATTTATGGTGGGCTTAGGTGGTATGTGGATGTGCATCATCCCTATTTGTAACCTGGGGAACACCAACAGATACAAGATGCAGCACTTTTGTACCTAGCTCTGGATTCATTATGGCTTCACTATGACCTTGTTACTCAGCTAAATATTTATCTACAATATAGCAGTTAACTAAAAGCATACATAGAATAGATAGATAGATAAAACATTATTAATCCCGGGGCAAATTATTCTATTAATCCCGGGGCAAAATATTCTGTCAGAGTTGCTCATTAAACATACTGTACAATAACAAAAACACACTTATTATACATAAACCATTGTAATAAATAGCTAAAAACCTCACAAACTTCTACCTGCTAAAAGGGGAAGAGTTAAACACAGCAATACCTGCAGGTAGAACAGATCTGCTATAACGATCAGTGGTACAGCTAGGTAAAATTTTGCCGTAAATCCATGCCTGGCCAATAAATTCCCTCATCATTACCACTGAGTGATAAAACATCAGCAGCATTTCCACACAAACATTAAACAACTGTAATCTTCTAAGGAAGAAAAAACTACTCATACTCTTCATGTATATAGTAACTTGGTATTTTGATCCCAATCCAGTTTATTATCAATAAAACTATACTTATAATATACTTATATTCCTCCTCTGTACCTACACCAACCCCTTTAATACAAACTGGTTGAAAATCACTTCTCAATTTTCTGTAATCCACCACCAGCTCCTTCGTTTTGATCACATTTAGGTGTAAACGAGTTACATAGTTACATAGTTACATAGTTAAATCTGGTTGAAAAAAGACCAAAGTCCATCAAGTTCAACCCCTCCAAATGAAAACCCAGCATCCATACACGCACCCCTCCATAATTTCACATAAATTATATATACCCATACCTATACTAACTATAGAGCTTATTATCACAATAGCCTTTGATATTATGTCTGTCCAAAAAATCATCCAAGCCACTCTTAAAGGCATTAACTGAATCAGCCATCACAACATCACCCGGCAGTGCATTCCACAACCTCACTGTTCTTCTAGTCTGAAGGGGTGGCCTCTGGTGCAGTGATCCTCTTTATGAGTAAAAAGGTCCCCTGCTATTTGTCCATAATGTCCTCTAATGCAGGGGTGCTCCACCAATGAGGTGAGTTGATAAACTCACCGCAGGCCACAGAGACCCCCCTGGTTGCCAGGGGCGGCAAAAATGTTGCTCCAGGTAACTTTAAGAGACGAATTTCCGTTTTTAAAACTGGAAATTCGTCTCTTCTCTGCACTAGCAAAGTGCACCCCTCGACCCCCTCTGGTGCTGAAAAGGTGAGTGCTATGGGGAGTCAGGGGTACAGCAGAATGAAGGCCGCTTCAGGCAACAAAATGGTCAGGATCGCCCAGGCCCGGATTTGTGGCAAGGCCTTATTAGGCACTCTGTGGGGACCATGTGCGCCCACTGGGGGTAGTGCAGGCACTCCGACCTCGCAGCCTAGGCAAATCCAGCGCTGGGATCACCCCTGCTCTAATGTACTTGTAAAGTGTAATCACGTCCCCTCACAAGCATCTAACAGAGAAAACAACCCCAACCATGACAGTCTACCCTCATAATTTAAATCTTCCATGCGCCCGAAAGTCACGAAGTTTACGAAAAAATAAATCGGAAACTTTGTGACTTTCGGGTGCATGCGCAGTAGATCCTTACCAGTAAATTCCTCTACTGCGCATGTGCCACCAAATGCAGGCGAATACAGGAAGAAGAGCGCACGGGCGAACATGGCTGCCGTGAACGCAACAGGAGAGGAACTGCATGGAGGGGTCAGTAACAAGTTAGGGGCATTTGCCCGTGGGGGGAGGTAGGTCGGGGGGGAGGGGGGGAACACAGGGGAAGGGGTGGGATTTTAGCGCCAAAGGGGTTGAATTCACCTTTAAATAAAAACTAGCTTTTTAACTTAAATTACAGAGTTTTTGGGATATCCGTTTGAGTTTGATATATGTGCTGTTAGAACTGGGGGCTATATCCCAGTAACAATGGCCCCTTTGGCAAGCCCTGTAGATTGCAGCATATAATTGCTTTTTTCATTTTGCCATAATTAAAATTCCCAGAAATGCATTCGGATGCTGTGTCTGTAATTCTGCTATCCAAGAACTGACACATCCACTGCCCTTATCACATTAACTGCAGGAGGAATATAAACAGCAATCATGATAACTTATGAAAACTCTTTAGGCAAATAGTATGGACAGAGATTTACTGCAAGCAGCATTTCCGGATTGCATACGCGTTCCTTGATTGTCATATGTCCAGGATTGCAAGGCATCATGCAGTCATGCCTCTGTGAAGCACATAATCGAACACTCACGAAATGTCACTTCACTCCCGATCTACAACCACTAAACCTCCTCGCCTTCTTAGGAATATCAACATTCTCACCAACCTTGCCATGCACATGTAATCACAGTAGCTGCTAAACACTGCAGACCCCACTTGTGGTTTCTCCACCAGTCCAAAGCCCCCCTAGTCTCATCTTACCTCTTTTGCAGGTATAGAAGTGCTACCATGCAAACAATAATACAGCCATCGGGTCAACTACTGGCTCACCACAGAGCATCTCCGTCTCCTAACCACCACACATTCTTCACAAACAGGGCAATCCTTTCAGCTCCTGGCTTTAAAACCTTCCAACAGACAAATGCTGTCACCTACTTGATCCGCGCTGCCAGACCTCCTCAATTTTTCACTGGACCAAGTGCAGGAAGAGTGGCTCCAACAGTTTACGGCCTCCCTCTGCACCACACTCTCCTGTTCCTTGAACATAGTGGCTTTCACAGCCCACCGGTTTCTCTCAGCTCAGCATATCCCCACGACCTCCAAGAACAAGACCATTTCCATGGCCTGAAACCTCTCCCGATACCCCACTGCCATCACAGAAGGTACAGAGGTAGGGAAGTAGATAAATAAATGAATACAATTTAATTTAAAATTATTTTTAAACAGGTGATAAAACAAACAAAAAACAGACAAACATAAACAAGCACTCTCTAGCAGACAGCCGCCAGAAGTGGAAGAATTCCAGATCAGCACTAGATCTGTGGTTTCCTGTAAAAGACTTTGGGTTATTTTTATTTCCACCTCAATAATAAATGATAACAAATAAGGTTTATTGGCTCCTGTGTCTGTGGTAACGTTCTTACATTGAAAGCTCTACTTTGACAGGGATTTATGTGCAAGATAAACACTTTCTATAAAGTGCAAGGTAACATGTCAGCACATTATAGAAATATCAATGGCTAAGTGTCAGGAAACATTAGAGTGACATCAGTATTACATCCTAATCCTTTGTAGTTGAAAACCATGTGGATATAGTAAGCCCTACAATAGCTACAAAGAGACAGTGAACAAGGAATTCATTTGAAATGTAGAGCCCCCAAGCAAGATAAAATACTCAAGGGAACAAATCCTTTTCTTTTCATTGTAAACCTGAAATCAACTCAGCTTTTATCCACTCTGTTAGTTTGTCATACACACTATAGCCATGCAAAGGGCAAAACCATTTACCTCCAAAAGTAAAGAGCTTGGCCATTTATAGCTCATTTTATGATTTAGCAGATTGCTTTAAAAAGATTGTTCCTCATGGAATGACTGAATGTGATTGTTCTCCTAAAGGCTAAAATATAAATATCAAAAACAGATGTTTAGAGTGCCATTTTCACAAAGGTTAAATACTTATTGCAGTTGCAGCAGAAACAGTCAATAAAGTTTAGATGGGACAATAGAAAAATAAATCATTTTTGCACAATAGAATGACATATAATAATCTGAAAAGAAGTAGCCTTTCTAAACACAGCAGATTTGCTCTCTATTGGTGGGAGGCCATTATGCCACTTCTTAGCTATAAAATAATATTAGCTGAGGTACCTTGCCTGAGAAACTATTAGGTTTGCAGTTAAATGGACATCATAAACAAGCTGAGAGACTTTATAAACCCCTCTTGGAAAATTTTCAAATTTAATCAAGATTAAAATGCAACATGCAGAATGAAAGAGGTATAAACCCTAAAGAATACCTGGCTGCACCAAAGCATGAATACCACACCAGTACTGGATTTTCACACTGCTTTGTATTAAAGGAAATTCTACATTTGACCTAAGATAAGGAGCTCTTTTGGGCAGGGCCCTCTTCACCTCTTCTATTGGTTACCTTGTATATAATTCTGTATGTTCACTTTAAAAAACATTTAGGGGCACATTTTCTAATTTTCAAAAAACATTTTTGGTAAAAATTCACGAATTTGAATTTAAAAGCACCGACTCGAATTTGAATGTGTGATTTATCACACCTTGACCCTGGAAAGAGTTCTAATTCGAACATTCGCCACCTAAAACCTGCCAAGTTTAGGTACAAGTCAATGGCAGAAGTCCCTTGAACTATTTGAAGATGTTAATAGTATAGATGAGCCACATTCGATTCAAATTCAATTTAAATTTTTGGGTTGGGACTATTCAATCGAATTTAGACATTACAATTTTTTCATAAATAACATACCATTTAAATTTATTAGAGTTTTAAAAAATTCACAGTTTAAAAAATTGTTGTGTGTCACCCATAGACTATTGCATTTGCCAGATTTTTTGCCGTTTTGCTAATTTTCGGTGAAGCGAAATGGTTCAGATTCACCCATCACTATTGTACAGTGCTGCAGAATATGTTGGAGCTTTATTAATACATGTTATTATTAATAATAATAATAATAATATGATTTGTTGCAACATGGTGTCTGCCTTCATATAAAATTCTTTGTCACTTTAGATATAGGGGACTAAGTCCTTCAATGAGCAAAGTCTGCACAATTAAACAAAACTTTGGAAGTCTGTGATGGTCATGTTAATGCTGTGCAGTACTGAGGCTGAGGGACAGAGAACTGGCTCCGTTGCGCTCAGTTTGCCGTTTTTTTAGAGGCTGAGAGAAGAGGATCCGCTCCCTTCCCCAGCTCTGTTTATCTGCACTGAAAAGTACAACTTCCATTTGAGTGCAAGCACATGGAGCAGAGCAGAGTGGAGGTCAGCCCAAAAACATTAAAGCAGGCCTGCTATGATTCTAAAATTACTTGAAAAAAAATGTTGCATGGTAGGTGTAGGTAAAAAGCATAACTCTTCTGTGTACTGTGAATATATATATACTAATACAGGATTTGGAAGTGTATTCACATACCCTCCTTTGATTCAAGACTCACTATCTGGCCAATGTTTTGTTTACTAAGAATGTATTAGTACTTGCTCATAAATGTAAGAATTGCATGTGAATAGTCATTTTTATATTATTCAGAAACAACAGAGGGGTTATACTGTAGTTTTGGTGTGTTTTTTTCTCCCAAGCAAATGACTGTATGGCCTTTTGTTACCAAGGAAATTAATGGTTTGCTATGGAACTTGCAAAAAAAAAAAAAAACCTGAAGACTCAGGAGCTTTGTTAATTTTAATTTTTTATGCCCCATTTGGTCCAAGTCTAAATATTTTTGGGTGATTGTATTGCTTATTTCAAGCACAACATTACAGACATTTTTAAAATCCTAGTAGTAAGACAAAACAGAGGCGCCAAAAGGATAAAAATAGCTAAAAGCACTTAAAAACCCAATGGGTAATTCAGAGGAGGTAGTAATGAACTTACCTCCTCCAAGCAGACACCAACGAAAGTGGTAATTTTCAATAATAGTTTATTCACCAAACAGTATTGCAACGCGTTTCGCAGGTATTTCCTGCTTCATCAGGCAATATGGAACGGGAGCAAAAACAACTAAAAAAACATATTGCCTGATGAAGCAGGAAATGCCTGCGAAACGCGTTGCAATACTGTTTGGTGAATAAACTATTATTGAAAATTACCACTTTCGTTGGTGTCTGCTTGGAGGAGGTAAGTTCATTACTACCTCCTCTGAATTACCCATTGGGTTTTTAAGTGCTTTTAGCTATTTTTATCCTTTTGGCGCCTCTGTTTTGTCTTACTACTATATCAAGTCCACCCCGAGTGGAGGGGTATCATCCCCTTTTTCTTTTTCTACAGAGAGCGACGTTTTATTCCTGAGTGGGGTCAGGATAATCTCCCCACCTGCCTATACAGTGGCTGCCTATTGGTAACCCTGGTTTGTGAGTATTAACTTGTTTACTCTACCATTACTCCCTGTAAAAACATATTACACTATTGGGGCTCTTGGTGTTCCTTTTTGTCTCCATTTTTAATATCCTAAGTATATCATGTTATATTGCTTGCAACAATTGCTAATCGTCCTTTTACCAATTTATGACATCTGTGATGTTGGGATTCAGGCTTGTAAATGCCTGTGTTTTTTTTATTTTTTGAGACCCATGAAACATGGGATATACATAGATATATAAAAAGTTGTACACATTTTTAGAAATGCTCTTACTTTTCTGTTGGGGTGACTTCTCCAAAAGATTACAGCAGTGGTCTCACTAGCTGGTAGGCCACAGGCATCAGCACAGTATTATAAATATGTAGTCTGCCAGCTGTTGTGAATTACAGCTTTCAGCATCTGCAGCTGGAGAATGGCAGACCCACCCAGCCATCTATAATTACAATGTAATAATTATTGTAACAATTCTGCTCTATTGCTAAAAGGAGGGGTGTATCTGGTCTCAGGAAGCACTGGAAGTATTTTCAGCATTAGATGACTCTAGATTCAGATATTAACTAGTTAAAAAGCTTTACCTGTAAATAAAATGTATATAAGAATGTAGAATGTCAGGGATCACCAGCACTCTGCAAATAGATACTCAACCTATGTTATCATTCACAGCAAGAACAACCACTGCAAACATCTGTAGCTATTAGCCAACAGTCATAGCCCAGGGCAGCCTCTGATTGGCTTCCACAACTCCAGCTGCTTCCAGACATTATATTGGTGTTCATTTATTATAATTGGGCAAAGTTGCACTGCACTGGAGATACAGTTATAGATAAGCAAAACATCTAGCTGCAGTTGCAAAAGTCAGTGAAAATGTATTCAGCCGTTAAAATAACATGCAGGTGACGTTTCAGGCCTCACTGGGCCCATTTTCAAGCCTAAATACAAAGTGACTGAGACAAAAGATTTAAAGACCAAGTTATGGGTGGGGTAAATATGTCCAACCCCTAATTAGTAACATCACTGTGCCCCCCCCGACAGATTCCATAAGTTCACGTAAATCCACAGGAAAAGTTCAATACACGTAGTCTAATGAGAGTCCCATTGGCAATAATTATTTAAGATAATATGCAAAGTGGCCCCATAAGATCAATAATTCCTAGTGAGCAAACCGTGTTAGTAAAAGCAAAAATATCATAATCAATAAATCAACAAATACAACATACCTGAGATGTCTTTGAAAGGTTACACACTGCATACTGTACTCAGTCTTTCTGAGATTCAATTACGTATGCATTAGTATAGGACCAGCACTCAGGAAATTCAATGTCGATCAGCTTAATGGCATTGAAAAAGGAAATACATGCTAGAATACATTTTATAATATATTATATAATGGATTGTTTATATAATGGATTTACATGCATTTCACAAAAATAGCAGTGTAAAAATAAAACAACAACTCCCAGGACTCGTACGTACGCATAAAAAAGCCTCGGCCCTTCCACCCATGATATACCAATTTTGCAGCTCCATTGGTCCTCAAGGGTTGTACCACTGTGCTCAACCATGGCAGCAGTATGGTGAGCTCATTTGCAATGCAGTGTTATTGAAGCTGATCTGCTTTCTAACTGTACAATACCTTGTAAAAAAAAAATCACATTGATGACAAAACAATCAAATTGAGTATTGTAGCCTTAAGGCATGGCGATCTTCATTATAGACAGACCCCCTTATCTGGAAAAATCCAGGTCTCAAACATTCTGGTTAACAGATCCTGTACTAAATTGAATGTGACACCTTTAAATGAAATGACATTAAACTGCAAGTTGCTGATTTTTTTTTTCTGTAAGATGAGCTAATGGAATATTGCGGAGAAGCAATACTGGCTGCCAGTGCTTTGTCAAAACAAATGTAAGAACCCTGCCAGACACAGTGGGAAGGATACAGTAGATACATATATGTTTAAATTAAGGGGTTATATAACCAGGGGCGCTTCACCAATGAGGCGAGTTGAGACACTCGCCTCAGGCGGCAGCGCCCCCCTGGTTACCAGGGGCAGCAAAAATGCCGCTCCTGGTAACTAAGAGCCGAATTTCCGGTTTTCAACCCGGAAATTCGGCTCTTCTAGTGCAGAGAGCGCAATTGCGCTCTCTGCACTAGCGTCGTGCAGCGCCCTGACCCCCTCCTGCGCAGAAAATGTGAGCGCCGTGAGGAGGGGTCGGGCGGCAACGGAAGCCCGCCTCAGGCGGCATAAAGGCGCGGATCAGCGCTGTATATAACATTGTGGCAAAAGTTTTTCTAGGAACCTAACAAGCTATAAATGAATAGTTAAGCTTGTACAGTCCTGCTGGAAATAAATAGTAAAGTAAATATATGTTTGCTGCAATGTGTTGTTGGACCTTAAGCTTATAGTCTTAAGCTCTAGTAGTAGATGGCAAAAAAAGGTTTGTGGGGGTATTGTGTGTATGCACTAATGTGTGTGTTTTATTAGACATTTTATTAAAGAGGGTAAAATGGTGCATACTGAAAAAAATGAACACAATGAAATCATTCCTTCAGGGAAAAAAATAAATAAATATAGCCTTGTACTCTCTGAGACAGTATTTAAGTAGAGACTTTAAGAAAGATGATAACGTATTCTGACATACTGTATGTATGAAGGACAGGGTAATTGATCCTATCCCTTATACTGCTAGCAGGGGCGTAACTATAGAGGAAGCAGACCCTGCGGCTGCAGGGGGGCCCAGGAGGTATAGGGGCCCCATGAGGCCCTAATTCATATACAATTTCAATAAATATTGGAGAAACAAGTCAACCTCTAAACATTTTGGGGGCCTGAAAAATAATTTGCTGTGGGGCCCAGTAATATCTAGTTACGCCACTGACTGCTAGGATGCTGTAAAGGCAGAGGTGCTTATTAATTTACATTATGTATAATAACCTCTATGTTGCTAACACTCTCAGACATATACGGCAGTGCTTTCCAAATTCTGTGGTACCGAGGACCAGAATATTCTGGCCTACGTGGTGGAGGGCTATTAACAGAAGCCAGTGTTGACCACTACCTGTTTTAAGCCACACCCACTTTAAACCACACCCATGTTACCACAAGACATTAATGATGGTAGCATACCAAAAAACCAAATGGTTGGTGCTTAACGCAGGGATATCACTCATCACTCATATTTGAAACTTTTAAGTGATATAAAAACATACCCTCAAATCCATATGCCTCCTCCTCCCCTGTGGAGCACCCCCCAGCACATAATTAAACACTTTAGGGGCCCCCTAACAACAATTTCCAAATGCTATTAAACCCCCTGAACAAGCCAGACGAAGTTATCGTCCCACAGGTAGTGTAGGGCAGGCACAGTATGGCACACTTAAGGAGCATAGGGCAGCCAGAATATGGCACACACAGAGAGCATAGGGTAGGCAGGTATGGCACACACAGGGAAGGCAGAATACAGCAGGAGACAGGGAAACCTATCAGGACCACTCCATACCTCCCAACATTTGAAAAACAGAAAGAGGGACAAAAAGTTGTGCTACACGTAGCGTGACTAAATTTTTTGACCACACCCACTTTATGACCACATGCCCTAATTACCATGCCCATTTTACAAAATTTGGCGGGTTATAAAAGTTTGAACACATTTCTGGCAATTTTAGTGCAATGTTTTATGTGTTATTACAGTTTTGCTAATGAAGCTCAAATTGCCCTTTACAGTGTCCCCAAGAAACTTACTTTCTTATCTTAAATAGTTACAATTGTATCTTTGCTTATCTTAAATTGTTAAAAATATATAAAAGAGCAGGGGTTTAGTGTTTTGGGCTCTCTGCCAAAAAGCCTCTTATTTTAATTAAGTTTCAAAAACGTTGTATCTCTTTCTGGCGTCAGTGCAGGAGATCAAAGAGAAAGTCTGGACATTTCAGTAAGAAACCCGGGACTGCGGGCTGAGCTATCAAAATTGGGACTGTCCAGCAGAAAATGGGACAGTTGGGAGGTATGCCACTCTAAAATGAACTGTTCAACATATCCTAAATTTATTAACTCTTATTTTTGTTCTTTAACTCAACTGCAACCAAATTATATATATATATATATATATATTTTTTTTTTTTTTTCTTTCGTTTTCTTTTGAAGATCTATTATTTATGAGGGACAATGTTGCCATATATAATTAACATCATGTGAATAACACAGGGAAGCGTTTTCTGTGGTCTAATAGGGAGGCTACAAAGTTCTGATTCCTGAAGTCTATCTAAGATATTAAAGTATGCATATTTCAGAGGGAAACATCGGATTTATGTTAATTATTCTTTATTTGTAATATGTTGCATTAAAGGTCCATTGTCATATTATTGTATATTAAAATATGCATTTATGATATTTCTACCCTGAGATAACATGTTACTAAATGACTGTATGTTTATACAAAAATTCCAATAATAGTTATTGAAATATAAAATGAACTGTTCATACAACAGTTTGTCTGAGGGGTGAACAACGTTTGGGTCTAAGGTGTGAACAGTACAGGGCCTTACAGGAATGCAGGGGCCAGTTAATCTCAGTACTGATACCTTTTAAGGGTGGTGGCACACGCTGCTATTCGGGAGATTTTGTCACCCAGCGACAAATCTCCTCTTCTTTGGGCGACAAATCTCCTCTTCTTTGGGCGACTTATCTCCCCGAAATGCCTTCCCACCGGCTAGAATGTGAATCACCAGCGGGATGGCACTTGGATAGCTTAGGCACTCGAAGCGATCCGAGTGCCATCCCGCAGCAATTCACGTTCTAGCCGGCGGACGTTGCTAACTAGAACCTGGTTAGTAATGTTTTTAAGATGTCATTTTCATGATCCTCCTATACCAACCCTGAAAAGAACTGTATATACTGCATTTAATGGCAACTCCACTTTTTATGTATTTTTGACAATATTTTACTGCCAGTACCAGGCTTGTCTGCCCTGTCTATTCCCCAGTACCTGCTCCCTCCTAAAGCCTCACTTTTTAACCCAGAGGCCAGCAGCCCTTACATTTTACTGTGGATGGCACAACTGTATTCTAGTACATACTAAACATCTAGATGATATTTGGCAATGTTTCAAAGCATTCTTTTGAACAAAGAGAACAATTTTGGATGATCTTGGTAGCAATTTGTTTGCAAAACTATAATAAGCCTCTAAATGTCTAATGTGTAGAATTCTTACAATTGCCAAATTGTTTTGCTACTCCCCACTCACAATATCTAACCACTAGATGTCCTTCTCCTGTGAGCATTGAGAAAGCTTCAGCTAAAGCAAGCTATTTTCTGGGTAATACTCAGATCTATAAATCAGAATGTGCTGAGAAGGAATGTGCTATGTACATAACAAGCTGTGCTTTCCTAATTCATAAATACTAGTAATAAATGAGATATATTTCCATCTGGCTCAGATTATAGGCTTCTGGTTTGATTGCATTTAAAATTTTAGAGCATGCAATTCTTCAAATCTCCAGATAAAACAACATGATGGGGCGGAATTTCCTTTTTAATAGAATAAGCAGCTTAATGAATGAGACAACCGGGTCAAGCTGTCTAGCGCCTATTCAGCCAAGCATTGCATCTGCATTGTTATGTTCAGCAGGGGCAATGTGATATGCTGTTTTATGAAAATAAACTAAAGTACGAACCTGCTTACACCTCTAAAAAAATTTGATAATAAGCCAGTTTTTGGAGAGCTGAAAAACAAAAATGCAGCTGTACACATTTGCATGCTAACATAAACTATTTCTGACTTAACAGCAAACAAAATAGGATTATTTGTCTTCGTATTATATTTTTATTGCGTTGACATAATACTTTACTAATAAAATTGGCTATGCTAAGAAAAAATATTATGAAAAAATAAATAAATAAACAAGTCCAGGTGAATAAAAACAATTCCAGCTCTTGATGACTGTAGGAAAGCAGATTTATAAAAAAAATTGATTTTCCTTATTTTCAAGTATTTATTTAAAAAAAACTTGAATATCGACACTTATGTGAAATCATATTGTGCTATTCAGTGGTTTACTGTGTGGGAACAGAGCCCAGGATTATGCCTCTATACAGGGGGCCAAGGAGGGGTAGGTTCGAGGGTAACCTCCAAGACATGAAAAATGTTTGCTTTTAATAAAGTTGAATTAGAAAAGGATCATTTACAAGCACACTATAGTCATGTTAAAATTATGCCATTTATTAAATATACTTGCGTCCAAACATGCTCCTTGTACTTATGTATATTTACCCCAAGTACAGTATTATTGATTGCATCCTGCTTCTTCTCCTGCTTTCTTAGAACTGGGGAACCCTGGTACTATTCAGGATTCCCATCGCCCTTGGGAGTAGACTAGTAGACTTGTGCCTATAGAAACAAATGCTAATTCGAAATAATATAAAAGGCAGGTATTGTAAGTGATTTAATCCCCACTCTGAAAAATAAATGCCACAAATCAAATCCACTTTTTGAACACTTGCACGGACAATTGCATTTGTTTAGCACAGTTGTAGCAGACCTTAAACATTGTTACAGTCTTTTTGCTTCAGTTTAGAAAAGAGAATTACCATACAGCATAAATCCTTATTCAAAGAGCAGTTGCCGGGTTTAGCAAAAGCACAATTTGGCCACTGAAGGATGCAATTTTATTAGTGTCTTGAGACAAAAATGTATTTTCTCATCTCATCAGATTTTGTCATCTTGGTCGATGTTTAACCCTTTCATTGCCTTCATTTTGCCTTTTGATCTGTGCAATGCATGGCATAACTGAAAAACGACGGCCAGTGCAAAATATGTGATACAGGCACCATGGTTTACAGTCAGAGTCCATTAAGGTTTCATTTAATTTCTCACATCCCAACTAGAGTGAGGTCCTCAATCAATTCTGAAATGGATGGTATCTAATTCTTTTAAAATCTGATAATTTAGATCAAGAGCTCTACGCAGTTCAGTTTAGCTCTTCAGTAAGATAATAAGGTTTTCTAGAGTCTGCCCTATTACTATACTCTTTATTCAGTCTGAAAGGTGCTGTGTTTGTTAATACACATAGGGGCAAATTTACTTAAGGTCGAATAACGAGGGTTAATTAACCCTTGATTTTCCACTGTCGAAGTTAAATCCTTTGACTTTGAATATCAAAGTTGAAGGATTTAGCGCTATTCGTTAGATCGAATGATTAAATCCTTCGATTCGAACGATTTTAATCCATCGATCGAACGATTTTTGTTCAACCAAAAAAAGATTGCTAAGCCTATGGGGACCTTCCCCTTAGGCTAAAATTGACTTTGGTAGCTTTTAGGTGGCGAACTAGGGGGTCGAAGTTTTTTCTTAAAGAGACAGTCCTTCGACTATCGAATGGTTGAATAGTCAAACGATTTTTAGTCCGAAACGTTCGATTCGAAGTCGTAGTCGAAGGAGCCCAAAAAATGTTTAAGTTTTTTTTCCTCTATTCCTTCACTCGAGCTAAGTAAATGGGCCCCATAATATTCTATAATTGAAAACATATAATGGAAACTGTCTTTAAGTGATTCAACCATTAACTAATTCAAACTGTAGGACATCAATGTCATGCAAATTCAAATACAATTATTTTTCCATATCCTATTGCCCACTGCCCTGCTCTCATGAATAAGGTTGTTAGACAGTCCAAGACCCCTTTAGCACATACTTTTTAGATAGAGACAACACTTGTGAATCGGACATTTAGCCATAGTTCCAAGTATATCTAAGACATCATGTATGTTTCGATCTAAATCTTACCCTGCTTTCCCTTCAAGCTGGTCTTTCAGATGTATCTAGGAGAGCAAATAGGCATACTCCCCAAATGCTTAACCTATTAAAGTATATAGATGAGAGTACTAAGATCCTTAAAGCTACTGGTATCTCATTTTCCACTCAAATGAGCAAACTCTAAAATGCAGAGAAATAAAATTCCCAATGTAAAATACCCATGCCAATGACTGAATCCTGTCTTTATAAGGTTAAAAGGCTCACCTCACCCTATCACCTCACCCTATCACAAAAAAAGTCCTAACAGACAGCCATATCAAATATAAGCAACTGTTACACTTGCTAACCGTATTCATGTTAACAGAGAATGTCATAAAATGCATGCTATTTAAATGACAAAGTTAAGCCAATTGAAACGCATTAAGATATTACATTTATTGAAAAATGTCCTGCTGATGTCAGTGGAGCTCATTTGCCAACACACAGTAGATGGAAAGCTGCACAATATCATTAATGCAGAGTACCCATTCAGATTCTTGCAGTTTTAACTTGAAGTAAACCATTCAAAACAAATGCTAATTGCTATAGGTGTACTGCAAGGGAGAAAATATGCTAAATGAAGACCAGTGGAGGTTAGGGGGGGTCTAAAGGCCTACAAAAGGTTTGTCTTTTAACAATATACCTTGTGAATGGTACATATAGTTCCTGGCCAGAGGTACAACAGCTCTACACTAGGGAAAATCCATGCTCAGAACCATATTTCTGTATTTTTCTTAGTTTGCCCTCCACTTCCTGAAACAGAGATTATGCTCAAGTTTAGGGTGCTCTATATTTTTGAAGTGCTTAGTGGGCAAGTCCCAAGTATTATCACCTTATTACATGCATGAATATTTATGTCACCAGTAGGGAAAAGCAAACTTTTCCACTCAAATGGCTGCCATCATGATTGAAACACCTGCCACATGTAACTGGCTGCCGAATATCAGTCTGAGAGAGCAGGCATCCTGCGACAGACCTGGAGCATCATCCAGACTACTTTCCCATTGATCCCATTTCACAGTCCAGTTTCGCACATCACAAATCACCATTGTGAGCCTGACATTATGGATCACTACTGTCTGTGCTTGTAGCCGTTTGTAAATATTACACAATAGCTACACTGTCTTTACCTCCATTAATGGATTCATCTTGAATGACATGTAGGGGCCCATTCACTAAGTTCAAGTGAAGGAACCATCGAATTGGCTACTTCGAGCTTCGACTACTCCCTTCGACTTCAAATCGTTTGAATATTCGACCATTCGATAATCGAAGTACTGTCTCTTTAAAAATTTCTTCGAACCCCTAGTTCGCCACCTAAAACCTACCGAGGCCAATGTTAGCCTATGGGGAAGGTCCCCATAGGCTTGCTAACAATTTTCTGATTGAAGGATAATCCTTTGATCGATGGATTAAAATCCTTCGATTCGTTCGATTCGAAGGATTTAATTCCTTCGATCATTTGTTCGAACGAATTGCGCAAAATCCTTCGACTTCGATATTCGAAGTCGAAGAATTTTATTTCGGCAGTCAAATATCGAGGGTTAATTGACCCTCGATATGCGACCCTTGATACATCTGCCCTGTAATACTAACTCTATTACACTTGTATCATACATTAAATAGAGTACCAAGTATTAAGCTGCAAGTACACCCACCAATAAAAAGGACAGTAAGTCACATTCAAGGCGCTGGGGGTAATTTATTACTGTGCAGTAGGCTCCATGAAATCACAGTATAGCCTCTTGTGAAAAACAGTGACCTTTTCATGCTAGTGCACTGTTAGCAAAAACCAACAATATCTCAAGTTACAACTGTCAGTTAAGAATGGTACTTTAGGTTAGGCTATAAACAACTGTTTTAAATAGCACTTCGCATATGTTGCTGTGTGTAACGTTATAAAGATATTAAACACTATTATTATTAGAATGTGCTTTACATTTATTACAGACCTACTAAATGAAATGGCCAGTAGTGACAAACAATAAAAGGGTTTACATGCATTTGGATATATGATGTACTGTTAGGAAAATCAGAAAAAAGGCATACCCCTAAAGCTGGCCATAGATGCAAAGATCCAATCGTACGAATCATCGTACGATCAGACTTTCCCATCTCCCGACCCGCCACTAACCATTCAGATCAAAGTCTTACCAGTCAGATTAGTTAAAGAACAGATCAGCAATGTTCTGCCCCTGACAGCAATCGTACGATATCTATGTCCAACCAAAGCTAGTGACAGTCTCCCACTGAAAATCGTACGATCAGCAATACACGCAGGGATATTATCGGCAGGCGACAGAAATTTTCTAACCTGTCCGATCGACCAAACGACCGATCTCCGCCGGACGAAAATTGTCGGGACTCTCCACACACGGTCCGAATATCGTACGAATCCTCGATTCGTACGATCAGATCTTTGCGTCTATGGCCAGCTTTAGACTATTTGATATAATTCAAAGAGGGAAATTGCTAAGTTGTGCATAAGGGTAAGTTAAAATTGCTATGTAGGGTTTAGTATTCTTCATGTTAACAAATTAATTGCAACCCCGCCAAATGGACAATAAGAATGTATGTCTCTTACTCTCGGCTGCTGTTTTTTCATGACTTTGTATTTAGGTAATAATAAAAAGAAGTTGCCTGCCATTCACAGCTTTTTACACACATATAGGGCCAGATTCAATTGGATGAGAAAGACTTCTTTCCTTATTCAATTCCAGATTGTCTCATAGAGCCAGATGAAAAACGTATGCCGCTTTTTATCACGTGGAAACTCTATTGAAGCCTATGGGACAAATTGGAACTGATTTAAGAGAAGAGTTTTTTTGTGTGATTTATCACATGAAAACGTATTGATGCAATTCAATTTAAGGAGAAAATGTTTTTCTCCTAATTCAGTTCCAGTTTTTCCATTGACTTCAATTGAATGTTACCAGTTTTTTAAATATTCAGGTATGGATCCAGAAACCTTCATTTTACAGAATGTCTGTCTTCCATAGACTCCATTTTAATCAAATACTATAAATCTTTATGAATAATTTTCTTTTTCTCTGTAATAATGAAACAGTACTTTGTACTTGATCCCAACTAAGATATAACTTATCCATATTGAAGGCAAAATAATCCTATTGAATTAATTAAATGTTTAAATTATTTACAAGACTTAATTTATGGAGATGTGCATTACAGAAAGACCCCTTATCCAGAACACCCCAAGTCCCGAGCACTCTGGATAATAGGTCCCAAACGTGTAATAATAGTGACATAAAGCTAGTTTCTAGAACATTGTTAGCAATACTGAAATAAATACTGAATCTGTTATGCAGAATTTGGTTTCATTCCCTCGTTCTCAGCTCATTATGAAGCAATTTTCTTTCTAAGCATTGCTCATAAACATCATGAAAATGTTTTACAGCTTTTGAAATTCCACAGTGCAAACAAACAAGTTTTAAATGCTTGCTTTTCTTCTTTTACTCTTAGGGTAGAACTCCATGGGCAATTTTAAGTGTGATAGCTTCCGATCCGAAGCACTGAGATGAATCGCAGGCGTCACGTCGAATGCGCCTAATCTAAGGTCTAATAGGAATGTCGTATGTTGTCACTGCGGACACGACTGTCGGATGAAGACGAAACATGCAGTGTTCAGACTGTCGTGTCATGTCAAAAGCACTCATCGACAACGTCCAACATTCCTATTACTTACCTTAGATTCGGCGCATCCGACGTGACGCCAGCCATTCATCTCAGCACTTCGGAACGGAAGCTATGGCACTTAAAATTGCCCGTGGAGTTCTACCCTTAAAGGACTGTTTTTTGACTCCTTCTGACCCATTTTGACAGCAACAAAGCAATTAGCATCAAGAGTCTGTACAAAGCTAATAAAATTAACTTTAGTCATTTACTTAATCGGTTTTGAATGGCTAAAATTCAATGTTCTCCGTAGCTGCAGTATATGTTTTTCTTTTTGTGGTGCTCATAGATGTTGCAATATAAGGTTGTGGGATAGGTGAGGTAACTGTCTATGCAGGAATCCACACCCTGGCTTTACAAGGCTGCACTGTTTTAACGTAGGAAACATAACACCCAAAATATTCCAGTATCATAAATGGACAGAGCTGCTTTCTTTACTTCAGGGTGTGTCCAGTGACTTTATTTTATTCATTTCTTCTGGGCAAAGGAATATCTATGGATCAGCTGGGTTGCTAAATCCTTTCATTGCTATGAACTCATGCTCATGCTAAAACTGATTAGCAAAACACATTTATAATCAATGTTTTTATTTGTCATAAGTGTGATAGAACCTATGATGCACATTAAAGTGTATTTAGTGTGACAAATAGCTTCTCTTATTACAAAAATATACTTCTACATTTTGCCACTGCTTTTTATAAACCTATATCTTATAAGCATATAAAAGCCAAATACAGGTAAAGGATCTGTGATTCAGAATGCTTTTGGACCTGGAGTCCAGATAAGGGATGTTTCTGTAATTTGCATCTCCATACAATAAGTCTGCTAAAAATCATTTAAATGTTAAATAAACAAAATATGATTGTTTTGGATTGTATTGATTCTTTATATTTAATACATATTTTTAGAGCTTTTTAGAAATACAGAAATATAGAAAAACCACAATTTTTTCAAGAATCATGAAAAAAATGTAATGTAATTCGATTGTTAATAAATGGGCCCCGTAGTTTGTGGGAAACACAGTCCACATAGGGTTCTAGTTAATTGGGTCTTTGTGCCAATCCCAAGCCAGATATCATAATTCCATAATCAGTGCACCAGTCACTATGGTGTCCACTGCAATCAGTGCATATTAAAAGTACACTTAGGAGCTATTTAGGAAAAGCAATGCATTGCACTAGGTGATAGAATGCACTCATATTTTTCCCACAATGCAGCATTTTGCTCCTGAATTTCTGTGTAGTCTGTGCAAAGTTTCAGTGCCAGTTTTTCACAGAATGGCATTAGTTTAAGCACTCCAAAGTAAATATTGGGATATTCTGCATATCTGCTTTTGAAGTAGCAAGGTGGTATCACTCAACCAGGTAGTGATTTGCTGTATTTATTGATTACCCTGTTAAGCATCATCACAGGATAAAATGTGCAGCCTGTGTCGCAATTATATTGCTTTTAAGAAAAAAACCTCTGTACTATGTTTTTTTTCAAGTTTGATGAATAAAAGAGGATTTTCTGAATTTCATTTTAAAATAATGCTCATTTAAATTGAGATCAAGTGCACACAAAATAACACAAGGTTTTGCATTTTGCACTTATATTTGTAATTGGTTATTCATTATTTTCTTTAAAGCTATTTATAGATAATGTATTTATGTTGTAACCCAACCTAAAATTCATGAATATAAGTTAATATATACAGTATTAATTATTATTATAATCTTTAGGACAATGACACACAGTGCTTTCAATGAGATTTTCTATTACCGCACACCTCCTTCCACTTTTCTGCGTAGTGGTGCTGGTCCTCCGTTGACCTAGCCCGGTCTCCTTACTGCTTTGTAGTTTTGAAAAACGGTCCGCACACACCAATATTGCAGTCGGGGATTGTGCCCCTTTTATTAATGCCACCAACAATCAACGTTTCGGGGGGAACACAGCCTCCCTTCTTCAGGATAAATTCACAAAGTGCACAGTGCTATATTCTTATACCCTTAGCTCCTCCCATCTCATCTGTGTAACATCCCATTAGTGCCATTTATGCAGTTAACTCATTACGTTCATTCAAGTCCAATGCATATCAGTATAAATCATGTTTTAAATGATGTTGTAAATAAACATATATTTCTTCAATTAATAAAAAACATTTTTTTTACTCACTGACCCTGGTTGCGTTTACTTTAGCTCAAATATTTGGAATATCTTAACACCTCTCATGTGTAATTGGGCTATCATGATACTTCATCTGTGAAGGAAAAAGGGTGATTGTATAAATTATTAAATAGTGTATAAATATCTAAAATCTACAAAACCACATATATTACAAAAAGCATGTCAAGTTAAAATCTTCATTGAGGCCTTTAGGCGAAAGTGTTTTCAGACGCCAGATCCAATAAGCTTCTCTCCTCAATAGCGATTTTTTAAAATCAACACCTGCATTTTTATATATAACTTCTAAAATCTGCCATCTTATTTGGGAGACATTATGTTTCGCATTGTAAAAGTGTCTAGCCAGTAGGGTTTCTCTTTTGTATTTCTCTTTACTTTTTTTATCTTTAGTGTCAGTTCCCTCATCAGGTTTATAATTTCTAATCACGCTTTTATGTTCATTCAGACGTGTTTTAACCGCTCTCGAAGTTTGGCCCACATATCCTAAGCCACATGGGCATTTTAACAAGTAGATTACCCCTTCCGTATTACATGTTGCCATATGTTTTAATTGGATTCCATATCCTTGGCTAGGATGGGTGCATTTGTCACCTTTAATGATGCCACTACAGTGGCCACAGTCATGACACGGAAGGGTACCCTTCTTGTTAAACATCACACCTTTTATTTTCTTTGGCTTGAAGTCTGATCTTATTATTCCATCCGCCACACTCCTGCCCCTTTTAAAACTGAAAAGTGGTTTCACTAAAAAACCACATTTCAGTTTTAAAAGGGGCAGGAGTGTGGCGGATGGAATAATAAGATAAGAATAAAAAGTGGTTTCACTAAAAAACCACATTTCAGTTTTAAAATTTATCCTGAAGAAGGGAGGCTGTGTTCCCCCCGAAACGTTGATTGTTGGTGGCATTAATAAAAGGGGCACAATCCCCGACTGCAATATTGGTGTGTGCGGACCGTTTTTCAAAACTACAACACAGTGCTTTCAGACACAGTGAGCTACTTAACATGGTGCTTGTCAGAGCTGGTCCAAGCTGGCAGGGTGCCTTAGGCAACCCCCTCCCTTGTGCCCACGCTCCTTTGAGCTCTGACGTCACAAAGGGGTGCCAGAGAGCGCACATAAGATGTTTAGTGTGCAGAAGAGGACCTGGCCAATGGGTAAGTGGATAGAAGAGGTACATGCCCAGCACCTTTTCACCCTAAGTACTTGACTCTTCTGCCTGCCCCTAGTTATGGCCCTGGTGCTTGTCAGGCTAAAGTTTCTTACAAACACTGTCGTAATAAAGATTATGCTAGCAGGAGAATTTTTATAAAGGATTATGAAATCTCCATAAAATGCCAGTATGTGTTATGTAAGAAGAGATAAGGCAGAATACATTGCAAGTCATAGAGGTCAATGTATATATCTTTTTATGTAGGGTATGTATGTGTAACAATGTTGTGTTTTCTAGATGGCTGCCAACTTGTCATGAGAACATGCATGAGAACATCCATATTGCGCTAGATGTGTGAGTTCATTGTAAATTGATGCAATGTGCCCTGGATGATTGCAAGGAGACAAGTAAAATTTTGCTTGGCCAATATCCACTTGAGAACCATGAATTTTTATACACTATGATATTAGACTAAGTAAATGGCAATACCTCAAAAGACTCCAAACAACAAATGGAAAATGACTGGGCAAGTAGCACTATTTCATATTGCCACCACAAGTAGAATCGGTCCAAATGCACAGGGTGCTATAGACATCACTTTCAGCATTTCTGGCTGGAGATCTGACATGTTTGCTTGAGGCACATTCTTAAAGATTAATATTTAATATGAGAACTGGCTACAGGCAGAGAGGGGCATTATGACACTGTTTACTAGCTGATCACCAGTTGCAATTTAAAACTTTTAATATGCCATTAGCCTTAAAGTGATACTGACACTAAAAATTGTCTGCTTTTGTAAGTAATTATCACATGAAGTTCCTAAATCTGACTGTTTTGCCAACCTGACTGTCCCTTCTTAACCTGTCAGTTAGAGTTTCAAATGCTAACAGACTCCTGCTGCACAAATATGGCAACGCACCTCATATAGTAGTAAGTAGTAAGTAAATAGTAGTAAGCAAGGTAATGTAAAAGCATCAGGCAAATACTTTCATAGCAAAATTATTAATATCATTCAAAGACAATGATATGATAGATAATAAAAGGTTATTTTTTGATGTCAGTATCTCTTTAAGGTTCTTTTTTTCCTGAAGAAGTCTATAGCAGCATAACCTAGATAAACTTTCTAGTGAAGCCCAACCCTTTTTAACAAGAAACATAAAACTATGTAATAAAATACTGAAGGTTGATAATTGGTTATATCAAATATAACAGGCAGAAAAACAAGCATGTGCCAGCCCATAGTGTAAGAAATTGCCATCTTGATTTTGTAATTTCATATGAAAGCTATTGTTCAGGGAACTTACATGAAGCCCTGATTATCATAACAAAGGTTTTCCTGTGATTACTAAGGCCTATGTCTGCTGTGGGGACCATAAAACTGGTTGTGTATGCGAGAAAACTTGCTCAACAGGATGTAGGCAAGTTGGGGGTTTGTCACAGCATCTTGGCAGTTAGGAGGGTTTCTGTGGGGGCAGGTGAGAACCCAGGATAAAAGAACACTAGACAACATGTGAAGGGCTGGGCAGTAGGGAGGGGAGCTGGGCAGCTGAGAGGAGGCAGCTAGAGAGCGGGAGAAGCCAGAGGAGCCTGGGACAAGACATGTGAGGAATGAAGACCAGAGGGGAAGGCAGAGATGAAGCCAAACTCTATTCCCCTGCCTTTTTGGTAACAACTATGTAGACTTGTGTAATGTGTAACTGTAAATAATGTAATTTTTGTTTTGTCTTAGTGTAATGATTTATGTAGAACAATCAATTGATTTATTTTACAATACATCACTTTATTATACTCTCATTGGTGTGGATTCATTGTCTGCTTGCTCAAAAGAACCAGAAACCCCAGTAAGTGGGTTGAGGTATATTATTAATATTGATATCATTTATATTAATATTGATATATGATATACTATATAGAAACTTATAATAGTGGTTTGTGTTCAGTGTTCCCTCTAGTTCCTACTCATCTACTGTGTGTGCTCAAAATAATTCCTTTTTTCACTCATCTATTTTTATTTTTGTGCATGGTTTTTAAAAACGGTGTGCTCAAGTCAGAATGGATAAAATATTTTGTGTTTTCACACAAAATTCTTTGAGTGCACAACAATTTGTCCTCTAAATTAGTGTGTGCATGCAGCAGCACACACCTTAGATGAAACATTGTTTGTGTTCTATGTGCATTCAGTCATAGCTGTATTTAGTTATCAATGTTTACTGAGAAATGTACAGTATCTAAAACCAATGTATTCTGCCTTATCTCTTCTTACATGTAGAAAACACATAATGGCATTTTATGGAGATTTCATAATCCTCTATAAAAGTTGTCCTGCTATCATCATCATTATTAAGACAGTTTTTGCCTGACAAGCACCAGGGCCATAACAAGGGGCAGGCAGAAATCTGCAAAATCTGTCACCTGTCACAGTACACAGATGAACGTAGAAATGCACTTGCATCAAGTCTCGAGACGTGTGTATCCACAGGAACATGGCAGATCAGAACGTGAGCCCAGCACCTGCGCAGCAGCCCAGATTTCTGCCCAGGTAAATATTCTGACATTGCCCACCTCTCATGGATGCCCTCTGGACATCAACAGCAGCAGGCTTTCCAGGATGACGAGAATGGAAATGGCGAGTTATTCTAAGAGCATGGACATGAGTAGAAGGCTCCCAAGAATCTTCTTCAGGACCATAGCCTTTTGTTGAGTCCTGATCTACCTGGCAGCCCACCTTAGGACCTAAATGACCTTTCACCTGTTTTATTTCTTTCCATTTGATACAATGCATACAATGCACGTATTTTCATATAACAGTTATGATTTTATAAGATGCAGCTTTTTGCAGAATGTAACAGCTAAAATGCGGAACCTAATAACTCATGCTAGCAGGACAGGAAATAAAATTCAGACAGTTATTAATAAATTAGATAATAAGTTATTAAGAAACAGAAGTAGCTTAGAAGTTAAGTCTGGCTAGATACTAATTTTTCTATCCAGATCCCAAGTTATCATTATGATGCTAAATGCCTTAATCAATCAAAATAAAAACCAATGCTTTTGATATGATATATAATAAATATATGTGTAATGGGCAGCTGGGGCAGAACGTTCTCTCTGAGCTACAGAATGCTTTTGTTTTCTGTGCTTGAATAAACGTCCTTCTCTGATTGAAACTTTGAAAAGGGCTTTGGCTGAATCATTGGGAAAGCCTGTCACTGAGGTCCAGACCCAACACTTTCCAGTGAATCAAAAATTTATGCGATCTTCGTAATAAAAGAATCCAAGATATCTTCAACCTCAAACTCTTGATCCCCGTTAACAACGATGGGATCAGGAGGAGTCAGACACAGGATGAATCTTAAATGAAGGTGGCAACTTTACTATTTAACTTAAATGCAACTTCGTTAATTCTATGGATGACAGGAAAAGGGCCCAAAATCTGGATCCCAATTGCAATTGCACATTGCAATTTAAGATGCAGAGTGGAAAGCCAGAGGAAGGCCACAACCTTGAATTCTGGATCGAGTCTCCAATGTTTATTGGCATAAAACTTTACATTTTGTTAAGCTTTAGACATGGACTGTTGAAGAAGAGGAACATTATCCTTCAGAAACTTCAATCTATCTTCCACTGCTGGTAACTACAGATCTGAATGAAGATCAGGAAGTAAAGATGGGTGAAATCCAAAGTAAAGTGGAATAACATCAAAGGTATTGTTCCAAGGTTTGATTTGTGCGTTCTGTCTAACCAATGGATTGCAGATAGAAAGCAAAAGAAAACAGAGTTCTCCAAAACTTAGAGGTGAAATGGATTACTTGATTTAAAATAATTTCTCGGGGCAAACCATGTAACCTGACAATTTATTTTATAAAAACATCAGTAGTCTGTGCAGCAGAGGGAAGTGCTATTAGAACCAGAAAATTTCAGGCGTTCCACAATGAAATCCAGAGAAATAGAGCTCCAAGGACTACAATGAACTAATAATGGATGAAGCAAACCCAGAGGACGTGAACAAGAGTCTATAGCTTGAGCACAAACTTCACAAGACAAAACATATGCTTACAATCTCTAGAAATTCTTGGCCACCAAAAAACGTCTTTTTAGTTGGATCTTTAAGATTTGTGTTGAGAGACAAAATCTGATTGAAAATCTAGAAAGTTGTTTGGAAGGAGAATGGTATCCTCAGAAGAAGATGGTGCCAAATCTTTGGAGAATAGATGAGATAAGGCATTGTCATAAACATTCTTGGAACCAGGGTGAAAACAACTAAAAAAAATTAAATCAAGAGAAGAATAGAGCCCAACAAGCTTTTCTAGGGTTTGGTCTTTTAGCAGAGCATAAATACTCTAAGGGGCACATTTACTAAGGGTCGAATATCGAGGGTTAATAAACCCTCGAATTCGATCCTCAAGGTAAAATCCTACGAATTAGAATATCCTACGATTGAAGGAAAAATCGTTAGATCGAACAATGAAATCCTTCGAATCGAACGATTAAAAGGATTTTAATCGATCGATCAAAGGATTTTCCTTCGATCAAAAAACCTTAAAAAAGTAATGGGGAATTTCCCCATAGGCTAACATTGTACCTCGGCAGGTTTAAACTACCGAAGTATGTAGTCAAAGTTTTTTTTAAAGAAACAGTACTTCGACTATCGAATGGTCAAATAGTCGAACGATTTTTAGTTCGAATCATTCGATTCAAAGTCGAAGTCGTAGTCGAAGGTTGTAGTAGCCTATTCGATGTATGAAGTACCCAAAAAAAAAAAACTTAGAAATTCAAAGTTTTTTTACTTCGAATCCTTCACTCGAGCTTAGTAAATGTGCCCCTAAGTTCTTATGATCTGAAAAGATTAGTATGGGATGAAGAGCACCTTAGAGGAAGTGTTGCCATTCCTCAAATGCAGATTTTATTGCAAAAAGTTCTGTATCACTAACAGAAGAAGTTTTCTTTGAGAAGAAAGCTGGGTGTAAATCATTATTAAGACTCTGTCTTTGAAACAACACAGCTCCAACTGAATCTGATGCATCGACTTCTAGAACAAAAGGTTAAGGATCAGGGTGCTGAAGAATGGCTGCAGATATGAAGAGGCTCTTTAAATGATTATAGAAGTTGAACTTCTGAAGACCATTCAAAATTCCTCTTCACCAATCTTAAAACTGTGATTGGGTGGATAAGTGAAGGAAACTTCAAAATGAATTTCTGGTAAAAATTTGAGAAACCAACAAACCTCTGGACAGCTTTGCGGTTGACATCAATTTGCTAGAAATTTGAAACCCCAAAAATTCAATTCAATCATTTTTAAAGTCACACTTTTCAAGCTTAGTGAAAAGCTTGTGAGAATGCAAGTGAAACAAGATGTTTTTCATATGTAGATGATTTTTTGCAAGACAATTGGAAAAAATCAGAACATCATCCAAAAACGAAACGACAAGAAAGTGTCTAAAAATGTCATTAATGAAGTGTTGAAAAGTGGCAGACACGTTGCAAAGGCCAAAAGCATAACGAGGTATTCAGAATGACCAAACCTGGTCCGGGAAGCTGTCTTCCATTCCTCCCTCTCTCTAATGCACATGCACAAAATCCACAAGTGTCAAGACGTGTGTGACCACAGGGAACATGGCTGCACGGAACACAAGCCCCGACGCTTGCGCAGCAGAACATATCTTCACGCACCCAGGTAAGTATTCTGACACATGTATGTGTTGATATGTGCTAAAGCACCCGGTCATGCAATGGCTTACTTGTTTCAGATGGAAAATTATCACTATATTACTATATGCATAGTTTGTTATGAATAAACCACATCTTGCCACTGTTTTAAATTCACAGAAGTTAGCTCTGACAACAAATTGGCCATGATGTGAATACAATTTTAGGATAAAGAATACAGACAGTGCTGACCTACATTTTAATGCAGGTGCCTCGGAGTATGCAGCATACTCTCCATGTCTCTATATTCCACTGGAAAATAGTTGCAGTAAGAACATCACCATTTTTTCTTAAAGGGAAACATTGTAGGGCTCTGTAAAAATAGCTCCCATAAAACATCCCATATACATAGAACATTCCCAAATACCAAGCTCAAGTAGTTTAATGAGCACTAAGGGGTGCAATTGTGTGAAATGAGTACCACATACGAACTACTGGTACCCAGATATGATTCATGATAATGAAACCCAGTAAACCAGCACGGGAAGGTAGGGATGTAGCGAACGTCGGAAAAAATGTTCGCGAACTTGCGTCAAAAATGCGAACGTCGCGAACCCCATAGACTTCAATGGGAAGGCGAATTTTAAAAGCTAGAAAAGACATTTCTGGCCAGAAAAATGATTTTAAAGTTGTTTAAAGGGTGCAACGACCTGGACAGTGGCATGCCAGAGGGGGATCAAGGGCAAAAATGTATCTGAAAAATACATTGTTGACACAGCGCTGCGTTTTGTGCTGTAAAGGGCAGAAATCACACTACGTCACTCAGGTGATGTTTCTGGACACGGAATGTGAAAAAGCTCACACAGCTAGGTGGCACTTGGTTAAAGACTGGGCAAACAATGCCTGCAAGGGCAACGTATACAGTAGTGGATACGGAATATATTATTGCTGCTGTAAAAACATCACTCAGGTGATGTTTACGGACACGGAATTATTATTGTTATTTAGACAGAATGTGAAAAAGCTCACACAGCTAGGTGGCACTTGCATACCTCCCAACTGTCCCTCTTTTGACCACTCAACCCCGTCCCTCTTTTGTACTGGAAAGTCCCTCTTTTCTCTGCACTGGACAGCCAGAAAAAAACCAGTTTCTAACTTAATTAGCTTTTGGCAGAGAGCTCAGAACAGCTAACAGGTGCAAATAAGATACTTTGTAACAATTTTGACTCTGGTTGGTGCTGGTAGTGGTGAATTACTAGGAGGAGCAGCACACCAGTCCCACTCCCCAACACAGCTAGACTAATAGCACTGGGCTCTTACAGTAGCAAAGTAAAAAACAAAAAAGAAAATAAAAGCAGTCCTTACAAGGACTATTGGGTTATTACAGCAGTCAGCAGATGAGATCAGAAGCAGTGCCCACAGCAGCTACATACAGAGCACTGCAGTAGAAGGTAGATTACTAGTCAGCAAAGCTAACTAACCTAAACTCACTGTCCCTCAAATCCCTGCAGAGTTCTGTCCCTACAATACAGAGCAGTATCAAGTAGATTACTAGCCAGCAAAGTTACTATAAACTGTCCCTCAAATCACTAAACAGCTCTCTCCCTACACTAGCTCTTCCAAGCACACACAGGCAGAATGAAAAAACGCTGCAGGGCTTCAGTTTATATATGGAAGGGGAGTGGTCCAGGGGGTGTGGGGGTGGTCCAGGAGAGAGAGCTTCCTGATTGGCTGCCATGTATCTGCTGGTCTGGGGGAGAAATGGCAAAAATAAGCGCCAGCTAAGGCGAACCCAAATTGGCGAACGTCGCGCGACGTTCGCGAACATTCGGCGGACGCGAACAGTCGATGTTGGCGCGAACTAGTTCGCGGGCGAACAGTCCGCGACATCCCTACTGGAAGGCAGCAGTACTAACTATAGCTCAGCTATTTGACTAATATTTTATTACAGAAATTCTTTATTCACTAACTTGAATTATTTTCATCAAATGTTTCAAGTGTATCAAGTATCATTATGAATATGATAAAATAATTTGAAGTAATTTTTTCCCCCGTTTTTTTAAAATATTTACATTGCATTGGGTCCCAGGCCAATCCCAAGATGCATCTTTGAAATTAGTATCATTGTTCACAAGCACAGTTGCAGTTGATCTGGTGTTCTATTTTTATGATTAGGGAGAAAGGATCTCTTGTTAACTGACAATGAGTTCTTGCCAAGGACTGAGCTGTTAGCATTAAGCTACCAAATAACTTTCCTAGTCTTTAGAGAGAGCTAACCCAGTGACCCCACTTCCTTTCAGTGTCCCTGTTTCTCACGCGTATTTGTATATGTTCCAAGATTCACACTGCCTTGATAATAGAAGAAGGACAGCACATATGGGTGATATATGGAACACCACTGAGACATTATTCGCCTTCATCGTCATCAATAATAACAGGACATCATAGATGTTATTTACTACCTGCAGGGCAGGGCTAAAAATAGTCGTTATCAGACATCTTTTTTTAACATTGCTCCTTTCCCTGAAGTTAGAAGACATGCCACTGAAAAGGTCACAGAGACACAGGTGCACCCCATATATACAGTGCTGCCTGTGTTCATTTAGATATGCAGGACAGGGAGCGACAGTAGACGCAGGCCACAATGAGCCCTTGGATTTTTTGCTTGCTCTATAGGGCTTGCTTCTGCCAATGCTGTGCTTTGAACCAAATTTTTTTATTATCTGGACGCCAAATGGAAGTTCCCTTTGAATAATCACTAAGGGAGATGCTTTTGTGCCCATTAGTGCTCTTGCACTTCTGGCTGGGTTTTAGTAAATATCCTTTGCAGAGCTTCTTATGAGAGGGGAGGGAGATATGCAATCAGGGGAGAGAGGGGAAAAGTCAAAGGAAAACTATTCCCCCAACAATAAAAAAAAAACAGCTCATATATAAAACCCTGCTTCATCTAAATAAAATAATAATAATCATAATAATATTTAGTAGTATGTGCCATTGAGTAATTCTAAATAGAAAATTGCCAACTGAGGAAATAAGGGACACTTCCTCGCTGCGCAAGCGTCGGGGCTTGTGTTCCGTGCAGCCATGTTCCCTGTGGGCACACACGTCTTGACACTTGCGGATTTTGTGCATGTGCATTGACTAATCTAGTTCGTATTAGAGAGAGGGACGAATGGAAGACAGCTTCCCGGACCAGGTTTGGTCATGCACACAACCAAACAAACCAAACATGTTGTGCCACATAAGACAATTAATGGACAAAGTTCTGTCTTTTGCTTCCACACTTGTTCCTGTTACAGTTAGAGCTGCATCGTTTATGGTCTGGTGAACTCTGAGGGACAACAAAGATCAAAAATTGGTGGCTCAAGGTAAAAGATGAGAAGGGCAATATTTACTAAAATAATCTTAGCAAACTGTAATATACTGTAACTGCAGCATTCAGCTGCTGTTGTACTACACTCATTGACAGCTGGAGATGCTGTTAGTTGGTTTATTATAAATAAGGGGTATTTTGCCCGAGCACCCATCCTGCTAAAGGCAGTTCTAATGCTGCACATTTAGCATAACATGTAGTCATGAAGCATGAGAGAACAAAACCTGTAAAAAAGAAAACAACTAAATCATTGAATCCATTTGGTAATGAATATTAATACTTTTATCGAGACTCTAAGGTTCAATTGATCTTTTCTTTGAGTAAAGAATTATGAACTACAAGCTTTCAGGGGCCATTTACTATTGCCCACATATAAATGCAAAAGCAAAATGACCCCTCTTATTGCAGTGTGCAGAACTATCGGGCCTATGGTTACGTTCAGCATCCAGTTGTCTGTTTTTCTCAGCGGTCCCTCTATTTATTGAACACTACTGGCCTGCCAATAAGGTTTCTAACTGCCTGGGCTTTCTCTTGTACAGTCTGTACTTTAGCGTCATATTTGCAGAAGTAGTAGGGGTGGTAACAGTTAAGTAGATAGTGACATATTCTCCGTTCTTGTCTCCTTCACACAAGTCGGCATATGCAGTCCCACACAGGTGCCGAATCCCAGACATTCAGTTATGTTAGTTAGGGAGAGGCAGGCAGAAGCGGTACCAGGCCCGGATTGGTGGAGAGGCCACCAAGGCCCTGGCCTAGGGCAGCAGAATTTTAGGGGGCGGCATGCTGCCCAACCACACCCACATTAGTTCAGAATGCGCAGTTCAGGGATGCGCAGGAGATATGATTGTTTTTTAAATTACCTGTGAGCCAATCCCCATTGCTCTGGTCCCGATGATGAAAATTTGAGCGAATAAAAAGGGAAGGGACAGGGGCAATGAATGACAGCGGGCCTAGGGACGCCCGCTATGTAAATCTGGCCCTAAGGGGTACATACGTGATCAGCCACACCCCACCCCTTCCTTTGTCTCCTAGACATGTACCTCTTCTCCCGACCCTTAGTTCTGGCTGTGCATATTCCGGGTGTCATGACTGTGAGTGTCAGCACTGTGTATAGAGAAGTGCTTCCTGATTTCATGTTTTGCGGTGAACTTGTGCCATTTTGAATGTGGTCTGTCTTTTGCCTCAACTTTAAATGTCATGTTGGTTGTAAAACAGTTGTGTATCATACCAATATCATGGTGTAATTACAACATTTTTTGTGAGAATATTTGGCCTAGCAACCTAGGCACACACCCCATGAGACCTGTTGGGGATACTGTGATGCAATCTTTTATGACAGGTGATTGGCAGGGTCAAGTGTCTGTATGGGCACTGGTACCATTGGGGGGAGAGGGAAGGTCTGGGTGCAAATTATGCAAATGTTCTGAGTTCATTGTGAATTCTGCAGTAAATCAAGTGAGTGGCTTCTAGTTTATTGCTTAGATATTGAAAGGCATATACGGCTTCTAAATTTTCCCTGTTCTCCTTACCTTTTCAGGGACAAATTTTGTTTCTGATTATTTCATCTAGAAAGCTACCAGTGGAAAATGGCTTCTTCCTTCACAAAAAGGGGAATCCAGGGAATCTCAAGATCCAAGGGAGTAGTCTTCAAAAGTCAAAGCCCTTTCCAGAATTAGATAGCCTTGCTGTGGTAAAACAAAGATTGCTTTTGTTTTAGGCTGCCTGGTCAAGGACTATTGGGTTCCACTAATCATCAAAGGTGGCTACAGACTGGAGATTAAGATTAAGAAATCTGCCTCTGCACTCTTTTACTGATCCTCTGTTCCTGCATGTGTCTTTAAGTAAGTATAAGTTTAAGTAAGTAAGTATAAACAATATAAATAACATAGGTACTAATTATGATAATGGTCCAATATGTTTTCTAGACAGTAGAATGTCTGGGATATATACAGGCAGCATAACTATACTTGAATGGTGTAGTTTGACATAACTGTTGTGACTTGTAGATGCAACATCAAGGAATAAGTAGCCTAAGTATCTTGATATATGGTAAATATGGAACCATGGGTATATACATGGATATGAACAGGTCCTTATTTTAATAGAATTTTACATGGCTTGGGAGGTGTTGCTATCAACCCAGTAAGAACACACCATCAAATGCTGCCGCACATGGCCATTTAACTCTCAAAAATTCTCCATGTCTGGAGCTCTATTATATGGACATCCTTGATAACCCTGTTTGGCAATTTGTTATTTGCACAATATTTTACATGTCTCTAAAAGATTTGACAGTTCACTACTTTTAATGTTTTTTAATGCGGTTAATCTTTTTACATTTTTATATATTACTTTTTAAACACGTATTTTGACTTTTGATAATGAATATTGTAATTGATGCTGACACGTTAATGCAGAACACACTCACTGTCATGAATATTTAATTAACACTGTTCACTGATTGGTTGATGTTTGTATTTATGGATCACGTGATGACTTCTGTGTGCATCCTGACGACGGTTCAGAGAGAACCGAAACGTGTTGATGTGGGGTAGACTGTAATACTCCAATAAAAGCCTTTTTTCACAATACCCGTGAGTGCTCTTAACTATATATATATATATATATATATATATATATATATATATATATATATATATATATACTGGCTGTCAAGTTTTTGGTCCAGCCAGGAGCAATTTAAGCAGAATTGAAGCTTAACTAAAGAAGTAGGCTAGAAATGTTGTACATTATGTTTTTGGCTTCCAACCCAAGGCAACCACAGTCCATTTATCAGTAAAGAGCTGTGTCTCCGAAGATGCCCCAGTAGCTCCCCATCTTCTTTTCTCCTGATTCACTGCACATGCTCTGTGCTGTTGTCACTTATTGATCTTAGGGATTGATTTAGGGATTGCTTGAAAAAGAGCCGTGCTAGGCTCAAAACGTTTACAAATGCTGCCCTGCGATTGTGAATAAAGCAGTTTTTAACTGTATTCTGGAGTGCTGCCCATTTTGAGTGGTGATATGTGTGTTCCAGTGGGGAAGGACATTGTGGGAGTTGCACCCAAACAAATAAGAAAATTGAAACAGGTGTGTGTCCCTCGAATTCTATTTGAACTTAGGGATTGACTCACAATATACAGTACACATAGAATATAAATGTCACAATATAAGGCTGATTAGTAATTAATACAGATAATTACTAAATGGCAGCACAGAAATCAGTGCAATTAGAATTTAATAATCAGACCTGTAGCATCATCTTATATTACAGGCCAACCTCATTTTCTGCTTGATAATTTGCGACATCCCCTGAGCTTAGCTTCTTGGCAGCTGCTCAGAATGTGATTGTGTCAAGATGGCAGCCCCTGTGACAAGTTTGAAGTCCTGGATCATATGTAGCAACAAAAAAATCCAAAAAGTGTTTTGTTCTTCCAAGATGAAGAAGAAAATGTAGAGCATCCTCCAGTGCCACTATGTAGTTAGTTTCACACAGTATGCCAGAAGTTTGCCAGATCTTGGGCAGGTGAAGTATTGTTACTCTGGAGGACATTTACAGGATGGCTTCATGGAGTCGCATTAATCTGTGTGGGAACCTGCAGTTCTCCATCATTTATTAAACTAGAATTTACAGCATCTCCTGACAGACTTAAAAAATATGCTTAATCTGAATTAAAATAACAGTATTTTTCTAATCTCAGCAGCTAAAGGATGCATTTTATTATTATTTTAATCATATGAAAAGTAGCTGAAGTCATGTCTTGCAAAAAGTAGACAAAATATTATTCACATGACTGGACACATTGGAACATTGTATGTTTGCATGGAGAAATCAATTTCTGGGTAATTATGTGGCTATTTCTGTTTCCTTTCTGACAACAGAAGACTCATTGTACTTGATGGCATTGCTTTTAGATATTCTTTCAGGATCCATAACAAGCCAACTACAGCTTTTCTTCGTGGCTGCAGCAGACTACAACCGGCTGCAGCATCGCATGATCTGGCGGGGGGGCCTGTGGGGGTGCAGGCACTGGTCTAATCGCACCCCCTGCTCCCCCGGTAGTTACGCCACTGCAACATGCGGTCAAAGGAGCTCTCCATGCAGGTGAAACAAGCTATCCTATCTGCAAAAACAGAAAAAAAAACATCCGAGAAATTGCTACAATATTATGACAAAATCGACAATTTGGTACATCCGGAGAAATAAAGTAAGCACTGGTGAACTCAGCAATGCAAAAAGACCTGGACGCCCACGGAAGACAACAGTGGTGGATGATCACAGAATCATTTCCATGGTGAAGAGAAACCACTTCTCAACTGCCAAACAAGTGAACACCACTCTCCAGGAGGTAGGTATATCAATATCCAAATCTACCATAAAGAGGAGACTGCATGAAAGTAAATACAGAGGGTGCACTGCAAGGTACTCATAAGCATCAGGAATAGAAAGGCTAGATTGGACTTTGCTAAAAAAAAACATCTAAAAAGGCCAGCACAGTTCTGGAAAAACATTCTTTGGACAGATGAAATAAAGATCAACCTCTACCAGAATGATGGCAAGAAAAATGTATGGAGAAGGCGTGGTACAGCTCGTGATCCAAAGCATACCACATCATCTTTAAAACATGGCGGAGGCAGTGTGATGGCTTGAGGTACAGTGCTGCAAGGGGAATCTTGGCATCCAGCTTCCCTTCTTTCCTCCTGAGGATGATGCGCATTAGGGGTACAAGTGACTGTGAGATTCGGATGCGAGTATGGAGCGTTGAGCATTCGGTGTGGGAGGTGATCTATTACGGTCAGTATCCTTTCTATTCTGAACAGCGGCCTGCTGCAGTGTGGTGGGACGAACACGATTATATAGCGATTGCTATACCACCAAGACACTGGGATCCGGATGTCCATTGGATGTGCATAGGGGATATTCCCCCTCTAGTGCCTTATGTCCATACTATTTAGACTGAATTACTCAGGGCACCAAAGAGTTAATCCCACACCGGCTCCGCCCTCACATGCCGTTTTACATCTTTATATCTCATTATTCACAATCAGAATTGGATTAATCACCTCTTCTACCATCAAATGGAATACCCTATTGGCGATTTATACTACAGCCGCGATAACTTATCGCTCTCCTCTTCCCACGAACATTTAACTACGGATTTATCCAGATCGATGCTCTTGATCAAGAGTTGGTTGCAACTGAAATATATTGGAGGCTTCCATTAACAGCGTGCACGCAGCCTCTCTTAGTATATTGTATAATAGTGCAAAATAGGGATAATGGGATCCCCACTCCCCAAGCAGCGCTGCTTATTTTAAATGGTTTTAGTAATTTTGGCATGGTGATAATAAATATTGCTTTTTAATACTACCTGTATGGTCTTGGCTATCTAGTATTGTTTATTCGCATTTAGAGGCTAAGTCCCATATTGGTGTGGGTAAATATGTCAGATGAAATAAAGATCAACCTCTACCAGAATGATGGCAAGAAAAATGTATGGAGAAGGCGTGGTACAGCTCATGATACAAAGCATACCACATCTCTATAAAACATGGTGGAGGCAGTGTGATGGCTTGGGGGTGCATGGCTGCCAGTGGCACTGGGACACTAGTGTTTATCCATGATGTGACACAGGACAGAAGCAGCCGAATGAATTCTGAGGTGTTCAGAGACGCTGTCTGCTCAAATCCAGGTAAATGCAGTCAAATTGATCGGGAGGCGTTTCATAATACAGATGGTCATTGACCCAAGTCAGTCACCTGATCTGAACCCAATTGAGCATGCATTTCACTTGTTGAAGACTAAACTTCAGACAGAAAGGCCCACAAACAAACAGAAACTGAAAGCCGCTGCAGTAAAGGCCTGGCAGAGCATTAAAAAGGAGGAAACCCAGAATCTGGTAATGTCAATGAGTTCAATACTTCAGGCTGTCATTGCCAGCAAAGGGTTTTCAACCAAGTATTATAAATGAACATTTTATTTCCAGTTATATATAATTCGGCCAATTACTTTTGAGCCCCTGAAATGAAGTGATGGTGTTAAAAAAAAAAAAACTTTAGTTCCTCACATTTGAATGCAATCTTTTTGTTCAACCCACTGAATTAAAGCTAAAATTCATTGTGGTAATGTACAGAACCAAAATTAGAAAAAAATGTTGTCTGTCCAAATGTTTATGGACCTAACTGTAGTTACGTGATGTCAACGTGATGACAATGCCACTTTATTGAGCCTTACTACCTGTTGGTTTCTAAAAAATTGTTATGGTTGTCTAAAACTGTGCCTATACCCAAATATTGGCTCATTTTCCATGTCCACAGTTGGGTTATACAAATATAGACACTGTTTTTACATGAATTGGCACCATTTGTTAAAGGTATTAAAATTTACTCCTTGCACTTCCACATTCAGTAGTTACATCCATCCTGTCTCCTGTTCTGAACTGTGCACAAGCCCATGTATTGACATATGATAGCTACAGGGTTCCCACAGTGGCCTATGTCAATAGATGCAGCATTCTTTTGCCCAGGGACACTGCTACTATGGTAGAAACGCACCTCAGGCAGCAACTTGCATGTAAACTGAGAAGGCAAAAAGGCTCTTGTTTTTAGTAACTTCAAGGGGCCCATTTACTTAGCTCGAGTGAAGTAATAGAATAAAAAAAACTTCGAATTTCGAATGTTTTTTTGGCTGCTTTGACCATCGAATTGGCTACTTCGACCTTCAACTACGACTTTGGATCGAACGATTCGAACTAAAAATCGTTTGACTATTCAACCATTCGATAGTCAAATTACTGTCTCTTTAAAAAAAACTTTGACCCCCCTACTTCACCACCTGAAACCTACCGAGGTGCAATGTTAGCCTATGGGGAAGGTCCCCATAGGCTTTCTAACAATTTTTAGGTCGAAGAAAAATCGTTTGATCGATGGATTAAAATCAATAGTTCAATCTAACTATTTGCAGTAAATCCTTCGACTTCGATATTCAAAGTCGAAGGATTTACATTCGGCAGTCGAATATCGAGGGTTAATTAACCCTCGATATTCGACCCTATGTAAATCTGCCCCCAAGAGTTGAAAATCTGACATTTAAATCAGCTCTTCTAGTGCACTAGTGAGGCATCCCCCCTTGACCCTCTCTGACAAAATAAAACTGGGTGAGGAGGGTTGCCATTGGCTGGGCTGCCTCAGGGTGGAGTGCAGTATCAAATCTAGGCCCTTCTTGTGCCTTAAGAATCATAAATAGATGTCAACACAGAGCATAGGAAGTGAGCCCATCCAGAGTAATTAAAATTACATTTCAGTGCAATTGGATCCAATTAATGTTGAGGCACAGTTGCATAGTACATGAGCTGCATCTCCCATACATGGCCACAATGACACTAGACTTATGGATAAAATTCTGCATTGCGGGTTAAATAAGTCACTTGCACCTAAACTGCACTTTGCACACTACAGTCAATATTTTTATAACTAACTAGATCTGTTATAAGCCAGGATATAGCAGGATATAGTGAGAACCATGTCTCAGGCAGCACTGAGCAACCAGTTACAACGGGTAGCATAAAACCCTCTTGTAACTTTGAGAGCTAGTGCAGAGAGCGCTATTTTACTTATTGCAGTAGCAATGTGGCTTCCTTTGACCCACTCTGACGCTGATGCCGCCAGGATTGCCCCTATACACAGATAACTGATATACAGTCAGGGACGGAACTAGGGGTAGGCAAAGTAGGCAGTTCAGCAGGAAACATTTAAATCACTAAAGAGTATATTTATCAAAAGGTGAAAGAGCTCACCGGAAGAAATTCTGCTGCCCTCTATTCACTTTCAAGGAATTATTAGAGACATCTTTATCAATGGATGGACTCTCTGTCACTTATACCCTTTGATAAATATATCTCTAAAAAATCCCATACAAGTGAATAGAAATGGCAGAATTACCCTCTAGCAAGCTACATTTTGACACATTGATAAATATGCCCCAAAGTCACAAAGTTTGTGTGGTGACCACGCAGGGATTTTCAGTTGTCTTGCGGCTGTAGGCAAATAGAGATTCAGCTGAGAATCACTGTGTTAGTGAATACAATTTTTGATGTGTTTATTTTATGGATCCTTTACCTAGACTTCTATAAAGAGATCATATGTCTGTCCAAAAGGGAAGGTTACCTTAAAATTATGTTTTGATATGAAATTGATATCCTCAGACATCCATAATTATTTATTCTTTGTGTAATTCACCTTTCTTATTCCATTTCTTTCTTACCTGAAAATAAAATGCTTGTTGGTTAGCGACACCCATAAAAAGATAACAAATTCACTACTGTGTTGTTATATCACTTATGTTATCTAGGCCCTCTACTATTCATTTTCCATTCTAGCATTCAAACACTGGTTGGCTAATAATGGTCAGGAGAGCCAAGTGCTGGATTCAGTGCATCCCTACTAATATCATATTTAGTATTTCTCCACTGGTGCAGGAATGCGTACTCTCACCATTTTTGAGTGGAACAAATACTCACACTTGCTCTTACAGGGGTTTCAGAGTTCTCAACTGGCTGAAAAATGCACCTTATGACATTAGCCTAAAGGCAGCCATAAAAAGGCACGCCCCATGATCTATCTGACCAATCAGCCCAAGGGCTAAACAGACAGATAGTGTACTGTGGGCCATACAAATTATGTATGTATGTATAAGATACTTGAGGTGGATAAAGAAAAGCTGTTTAAGGACAATGAGGTGTAGAGTATAATATGCAGCAGAAAATCTAGAGGCGAATTTGATGGAATAAAAAAGTCTGGCGGGATACCGGGAAAACACCTGGTGGGCCCCTCACTCTGTATGCTGGGAACATTCCTCCTTCCACTCTTTCCCAGTTACAGTTATGGAGGTAAAAGGGGTGCAATGCTGGGGAACGTCACACGAGGGGCACATGTTAGGAAGAGAACCCTTAGGTTCACACCCTTGTGTGCCCGGAACACCCCAGTCCAATGCTACCAACTAATTAAGGAGGGGCAGCAGGTACAGACTGACCATCTGTGGGTTCTAGTAAATACCAGAGAGGCTGCTGTAAGATGCCATAGACAGTCACTATTTAGTGTACTGGTGGGGGGTTGTTTGGGCCTCTGTGTACTTGAAATGACAGGGCATATTTTGAATCCAAGTCAGGAGCTTAAAGGCAGCTAAAGGTAAGAAAGATAATTGGGTAATAGAATAGCAGTATAAATATGATTTTGAGCCTGTTGGTTTCCAAACATTGCTGAAAACCCCCTTAAGAGAATTGATGATTTTGATAATACTGCCCATGCTTTAATGCCTCACCATGTACAGTACCTCAGAGTAGCAGTTCTCGCAGACCACCCACTGATCCAATAAGTCAGAATAGATGCAGTCTGTCCAAACCGACACCCTGTCTGTATGCTGTACCTTCTTTGTTATATGCAGCATATATGTGGATATTCCGCTTACAATTGCTAGCAACTTCAAACAGCTTTATTTCTAGATATGGCCATACACAGGCTAAGCTTTGTGCCAATCGACTGATCAGGATATTGGGAAACCTGGCCTTGCAGTAATGGAAAGTGGAAGACGCATGTTGGAGATATAGGCCCTGTGCGAGTCATTTAATAAGGAAACTCAATCCTGTTTGTATTGGAGGGGTGTTATAGCAATGAAGGTTGAGGAAGGCGTCACATGTAGGGTTGTCATCTTTTCTGGAAAAAAAAAGGCCTTTATATATATTTGTCTTTTTTTCCTATTAATAACATTGGGATCAACCAGGCCTGGTGGGTTCTGGCAAATGCCAGAAGGGCTGCTATAAGGTGCCATAGAAAGTCAGTATTTAGTGGGCTGGTTGGGGCTGGTGGGCCTTTGAGTGGGTTGTGCTTCTGTGTACCTGAAATGCCAGGGCCTATTTTAATTCTCAGTCCGGACCCAGGATCAACCATCATTTTTACCGGCCAGGCAGGTAAAATAACGGCAAGGTGGCAACCCTATGACAGGTAAGTTAACACATACCTCCCAACATTTTGGAAGTAAAACGAGGGACAAAAATCTTTTTTCCGCACGTAGCGCAGCAATTTTTTTGACCACTAAACTGTGTTTTTGTGTCTCAAAATTGTTACAAAGTATATTATTTCCACCTGTTAGCTGTTCTGGGCTCTCTGCTAAAAGCCAATTAAGTGAGAAACTTTGTTTCTTTTTCTGGCTGTTCAGTGCAGAGAAAAGAGGGACTTTCCAGTACAAATGAGGGACAGCGGGTTGAGCTGTCAAAAGAGGGACTGTCCCTCCAAAAAAGGGACAGTTGGGAGGTATGCAGACGAAGCATAGAGGAAGAGTAGAGATGGGATAGCAATCTTTGCGCTGAGACAAGGATGAATTGAAGAAGAAAATGAGGTACATTTGACTTGAAGTGAAAACTGAAGGCATAATGTGGATAGTGAAATTATGATTTAAAAAAAAAACTTTTAAAAGAAAGAGGCTAGTATCACCCAAAATGTGATGGAACTTTACAGACTTAAAATGAGTGAAAATGAGTTTGTACAAGAGTTGGACAATAAAGATGGAGGCCGGGTGGGGACATGAAGGAGCAAAGGCATTTCATAGAGGGCAATCACAAACAGGGCTTTATATAGGATTCAACTAGCATAACAAAATAAACTCAGAGGGTCAGCTTGCTATCCCCTTCCGAATGGTTCAGCAGTATTAACTGTAACTTGATAAAAACAAGCGCAATGTGAGGGCAGCCATGAGGTATTGAGGAAGGGGTGGCCCTGGTCATGAAAGAACAACTGCTGAGCAATAGTGTTGAGAAGATAGAAACTAGTATCAGAAAATGTCTGGAGAGGAACAGCATCTTCCTTGAGAGCCCGTCACTATAATGAATAATAACCGGACAATGAAGCGGCCTCAGGCAGCCGAGGGGACGCATTGAATATTAGTCGAGCTGCAACAGCTGGAGAGCAGCACGCTGGTTACTGTGAATGATGATGATGACTAGTAGACACACCCAGCATGGGATAGTCCCTGATTTGAGAAGGGAGTGGAAGACAGGCCCAATGGGGCAAGGACCGAGCAAAGCACGGACTGGAAGAAAAACTACAGCGAGATTGGAGCGATAGCCGCAGCAGAAAGGCCGGGGGTAGGAGAGGAATCAGCAGGTGGAACACTGTACTAAACGCCGCCGTGACAGACAAAAATCCCACAGCAGAGCAGGAACGTGGAAAAAGCCGGGAGAGCGAGAAAGGGAAGTGCTTTCCCGGTCACTCCTCCTTCTCCCATCCTCCTCCATTCTCTCCCTCTCTCCTCCCCGGTGCTGCCGTCATTCTCAAGCCGGGAGCTGACGGGGAGGTACAGGCCGCCGGTTGCCCGCATTTTGCCCACAAGCCGCACACACGAATTTCCCAGGAGGTGGCGGAGGGAGAAAGCTTGGAGCGAACCCAACACAAGGTAAACGAGGGGCCGAGGCTCATGCTGCTGCTGGTGTGGTGGGGTATCTGCACCGCTGACAGGGGGCCTGGGCTGCTTGTGGGGCTGACTGAGAGACGGGGTGTTACATGTGTGTGTCCTCCTGCTGCTGCTGCTGCTGCATTGTGACATTGTGCATATCGTGTGTGTGTTGCAGTGTAGCCCTGCATTGTGTGCTCTCCTCTCTTCCACCGAGCAGCATTGATTGTGCTTGTCTTACACTGTTCCCAGTGCCTCATCTGATCACAAGAAAACCATGTCTGTATGGATTAGAGCAGTACCTACTACTTACCATATTGCCCTTCTAGCAGCCAACACCTATGTAATGCACATTCTGCAGGGCTCATAAGCAATTGTTCATCCGCATACCACATGGTTGCATAGAAACCGGTGTAGTCTGCAGCGTTTGTATCTTATTGGTGCCCAGTTTAAAGGGACAATATGAACGTGTACCTGCAGTCACCATTTCTATGGCAAGTGGGTTTTATAATGCGGAAGGCTCTGAATGAACTGGCTTTGTCAAAGCTGTGGCCCTCCCGTTGTAGAACTACAATACCCATCGTCCTATCTATTCCCCAACAGCTGGAGGGCAGCAGTTTGGATGTTCTTGGTTGGTCAGATCTGCACCAGATTATAACACAGGAGGTGTTACTCCTCAGTCTTCTGATTTAGGAATAAATTTAGGGCGATGTCATCGTTCCATTATTTTCTGTGGGGTGAATTTCGTACTCTACCGCCTGTTTACTTCAATTCTGCTTTGTAATATCTGCAGTATGTGTTAGGGGAATTATATGTGGCACCTTTTATTTATACTGCTCGAAGTTACGGGGCTGTGTTTGCATAATGAGTAAGGGAGTTGTAATATTTTATTGCTACAGTATTTCCATATGACAGGATGTGTGCAGTACTATCATGTCTACCTTGGGAGCTGTTACATTTCAGAACTTGGGGAAAAAATAATTTCATAATTTGTATGGATGCCTGTGGTTTCTTTCACTTTGATTTTGCCAGTCTGCTCTTCTGCCCTGGATCCTCTCTTTTTGTATTTCTTGTCTCGATGTTTTTTTTACATTTCCCAAAATTCTAAAGGAAAAAAAGGACAGAGAAGTTATTAATGCTAGTAGTCAGGACTGCCGTTAGAAATCACGGGGCCCCGTACAACATTTTTGGGGCCACCTAGGCCCCGCTCCCATCCTGGCCCTCAAGACCCACCCCAGGTCCCGCCCACTCCACATCACAGTTAAAAGACCACACAGACATCCGCATTAAAAAAGGTAACCCCCCCCCACACACACACAAGTTATAAAAAGCTATTGGGGATCAGGGCCCCCCTTACAAGTAAAAAAAAAAAAAAGAATATATTTTGTTTTTTAAAAACATTGGCTCCATGGCCAAAAATTTTTTTAAAAAAAATTGGAACACACACACGTTCAGAGGAATTGAACTCATGGCTTTAGAACTTCAACTTCGCCTCCTTTCGTGACTTCGGATCTTTTCGCCACTTCAGGACTTCAACTTCGGCTGTTTTCACGACTTTGGGTCTTTTCGCCCCTTTGGGACTTTGGCTGTTTTCATGGCTTTGGGTCTTCAGAACTTTCGGCACTTCCGCATTTCGGCTGTCGGGACTTCGGAAGAAGGTGGCGCGACTTCGGCGGTCAAGGGGGGCCTGGCTCTTTCAAAAAGTTCAGTACTGCCGGGCCCCATTTCAGGCCTGGGCCCGGTACACTTGTACCCCCTGTGCCGCGCTGATGGCAGCCCCCCAGTATTACTGGGCAAGATCCTATCATAAATGTCTAGTGCTTAATAAATCTTCAGGAAGTTGCATTTTGTTGGCCACATAGCTAAAGTGTTACCATTTCAGCAAAAAATATTTGTTTTATAAATCCAGTACTTTAGTTATAAAATTGTTACTTAGATATAAAAGGTTACAATTGAAAACCTGCAACCTTGGCCTTTTCTATAGTCTGAATTTGAGTCTACAGATCTTGAAATACTGTATATTTTCTCCTCTGCTTTATAGATTGCATGGTGCACCTTTATTTGTGAGATCTGTTCTAAAAAGCTTGGGTTATGTCCTATTATCTAGAAGTTGGCTTGTGAAAGAAGTAGTTTCCTTAGTACAGATGTGCAGACACGTGCTTGTATCACTGGTCTGTGGTTTTATCACAAGTGAGTGTGACTGTGCTGCGGAACTGTATAACCAACTAGCCTTTGATGTGTGGGCATTTCTGGTGCCTGGGGGAAATTGCGTTACTGATAAGGCCAATGAATGACCGTTCTCACCTTACAACATCATATATAAACTACTTAAAATCAGTTGAGATCACTGCAGTGCTATAAGGTAAAAGGGAAACCACACAACCACACATTCCACCAAATCTTTTTTTTTGTGGATATAATCAAAATGTCTCAAGCTTTCAATTATCAATAGTCTTTTTTTCCTTGTGGCACAGTCTTCATGTCTTTGTTATGCCTTTCCGGATTGATCTAGGCTTTTAATAATCTTTTCCGGGGTCTAGCTTGTAAAGATATTAACTGAGCATCTCTAAATGGTACAGGTATTCTTGTATTCTTCCTTGTTTATGAAACTTATATTTGGTCACCAGACTTCACCCATGGGTGCCAGTACTCTGGCTTTCCCTTACATTGCTGTAACCAGCCTTTATTCAATATGAAACCGTAATGTGCCAATTGACAGGGGAGGGGGTACTGCTTGAAGCTGTAGCTCAGCAACAGCTGGCCTGCAAAAGTAACCTGTTGCTTGGAAGTAGTCCTCATCATGTACCCATGTATTGATAGAATAGTAAGAGGTAGAATCACTTAGGGCAATGGCACACAAGATAACTAAATTCCAATTATTATTATTATTATTATTATGTCTTTATATAGCGCCAACATATTGGGTAGCACTATGTTGGCGCATTAAGTTTAGTTGCAGCAGGGAAAACATAAGCATCATGTAGTTGCCTCTCTAGACATTCAGGCTACTACAGACAAAGGCGATGCATAGGTTTTCCCACGGGCAATTTACAATTGCAAAGGGACATTTTTGTTAGGGAGATTAAGCATGGTTAACAAAATATCCCATATGCCATTGTTCATTGATACATTTGGCCCTGCTGATACAATAGTTATTCATATTCTACAGATGCTGCTGAGAAATGTATCAACTAATGTAGCAAACTGTAACAGTTCAGAATTTGCACTTGCAACACAGGCAACTTTGGGCGACTATAGAAAACACATCACCACGTATGCATTAGCGCAGGCGACTTTTCATTGTAGCCTATGGGAAAAAACGCTGAGGCAGTTCGGGGAAATAGTCGCTCAGAAGACGAGACGATTAGTCACCAGGCGACAAGATCTCCCCGAATCTCCTTGTGTGAATTAACCCTTAACATGTAGTGTGGGTTGTAACCCACCAGTGTTCCAAGTGATAGGAGTCACTTAGTAATTAAATGACAAGATGTAAAGAAGCTGATGGTTTCCTGAATCTTGAGGAAAGGCACCACAGGAACTGTAGTGCTATGACGTATACTGGGATTGAGATCTACTGATATGTATTCTGTTTTGCCTGGTTAATCAGTAAATGGATTCTAACATCAAAAAACCTTCAGGCAGAGTTGAAATGTTTTATGAGTCTTGTAATCTCAGTCAGTGCTTCTGAGCCTTAGCCCATGCATACATGCACCACATATAAATACTGAAAGTGCAGTTATCTGTACAGGTGTTTGCAAACGTTACTGTTTTAAATACGTTTTCCAGCTTTCTCTAGACAGAAAAGCTGGAATGCAATGTTCTTTCTTAGAAATACAGAAGGGATTTCTAGATCTCTAAATTCATTGTAGAACTAGAAGCTGAGCTTTCCAGGTGAGATAGACTTCATAAAGCCTTTGTGTATGTATCCACAAGTCATGCTCTGGCCGTGATTGAAGTGACCCTCTCGGTTTAAGAAAGAATGATGTAAGTGAATATAAAGTCACAGTTCTAAAGCTTCTGGTAAGGCATGTTTGAATATACAGAATTAGATCCTGGGAGTTTTATATATAATGGGTACTGTATACTTTAGAATATGACACAGACCTAGAATGAAAAGTCTTAAGCAGCAAGGCATCCTGTCCTGAAATATAACTTATCTCTGTACTTCCATTTACATTAACTAAGGATACATCATGAGTAGTGGAAGTTTTGCCCCAATTACCAGTCAGCCATTTTTGAAAGATAAATAGGAGGAATCCTTATCCAGAAAGACAATTACTGTAAGTTTTATTGTTAGAAGAATCCGTTACAGGCTGGCAAAAGATAGGATAATGTCACACCAGTACAACCTGAATTTGCCTTGTGTCTGCAGACTGTGGCATCAAAGAACTAGCAACTGGATGTAGTTTTTCATATTTCAGAATAAGAAGTGTCAGGCCATTCATTGAATTACTAGTACTGGAATCCTATTATTTGCATACTCAACTGCAAATAAAGTGGAAGTATTGTATCTGTCAGGAAGATTATTTACGCATGTAAGTTCATATTTTCTCTGTCCTCAACAACCAAGCTTGTTGTAAGAACATGTTTTTTTAATCTCTTTCGTTCTAGAGTTCCGCAGATGACTAATGAAGCAACATCTTTCATTGAAACAAAAATGATTTTTTTTTTTTTAATTTGGTATCCGTAAAAAGATCACACCCCCCCCCCCATTTCAGCCATCTGGATAAATATTTGCTTCAAAGTAGATTTAAAAATCCAATTGGCCGAATACTGCATATGATCTGATAGCTGGCCTGGGGTTAATCAATAGAGTTTGCCCAATTTAGCCCAGAATGTAGGTGGCCAAATGAGACATAGACCTGCTTGTTTGGTGATTATGGAAATATATGGGAAAGAATGTTGAATATTGAAATTTTAGATTTTTTTTTTTTGACTAAGTATTCAGTGGATATACCCCATAATGTGCTGTGCTGCCCAAATAAGTTTTTACTTTGATTGGCTTGTGTTCAGGACACAGTTGACAGCAGGGAAATGTGCTTCTACAAGCTCGTTGGCCCTGCTTTTCTTGCATAACAAAACAGTTTTCTCAATTATACATTGGCTCAAGATTGACGAGTCTGGGAAATCCAAAATATTTTTTCTGCAAGCAACCATTTCTGACAAGATTTGAATTGGTGCTCAAATAAAAAAAATAAGTCTGGCTAAGCTACATAACTTTATCCAGACAATTTCTGTAGAAATGTTTTTTTTTTAATTAATTTTTTATCCAGTAAGGATTAATTCTATCTTTGGTGGCATCAAGTACAAGGTACTTTCTTCTTATTACAGGGAAAAAGGAAATCAATCATCAAGAAAACAAAATTATTTGATAGATTTTATGGAAGATGGCCTGCACATAATTCGGATAACTGGTTTACATATTATGGATCCAATACCTGTGTTATAAATGCCATCATATATTACATTTCAGAATAGAGAATATGTAATTATATTACACAAGCCGTGAATAATCAAAATAAATATAGATCCTTATATATGTTTCTTTGTGATGTCAACAATTTTCATCATTGCTTAGTTTTGTTATGACTCATTTATACTTGTATTATATATGGAATAATGTAACCCCTGTTGTAAATTATAAAGATATTTGCAGTCACCAAGATGTTCCATGACAATAAACAGGGAGTCCTCGTTACAAATACATACCTCCCAACTGTCCCGTTTTTAGAGGGCAGTCCCTCTTTTGACGGCTCAACCTGCAATCCCTCATTTGTACTGGAAAGTCCCGTTTTCTCTGCACTGAACAGCCAGAAAAAGAAATAAAGTTTCTAACTTAGCTTTTGGAGCCCAAAACAGCCACAACAGAAGATAAGATACATTTGTAACAATTCAAATGTATCTAGATAAGCAAATAAGTAATTTTAACAATATAAGATAACAGGTCCCTTAGGTAAAGTTAGACTCACAGCTTAAAAGGCAATTCATCTTCATTAGCAAAACTGTAAAAAAAATTAAAAAAAACACAAAAATATGCTCAAACTTTTATAACCTGCCAAATTTTGTAAGATGAACATGGTAATTAGGAGGTGTGGCCACAAAAATGGGCATGGTCAGAGATCAAAAAAATGTTGCAGCGCACGGCAATTTTTTTGTCCCTCTTTATTTCAAAATGTTGAGAGGTATGCAAATATCCAACATACATACAACTCACACTTACAAACAGAGGCTAATACAGTATCATACTGTAGTTTGCTTGACCTCTATTAGCATTTAGTGTTAATAAATCGCCTGCCCCAATCACCTCTGGCATGTGTTGTCTACTGCAAAGCACAGAAATGTCAAAATAAATATACACCGAACGGTAAAAATAAATACTATGTTGCAAAAACGTCTACTTTGCACTTAATAAGTACATTTACATGTTTCAACTTACATACAAATTCAACTTAAAGGAACTGTAGTGTCAAAAAATTAGTGTTTTCAAGTAATTAAAATATTATGTACTGTTGTGCTGCACTGGTACAACCAGCCGTAAAGTCCTACCCACCACAAAACACCTACCCCCCCAGGCCCAAATAGTACTCAATCAGCCCACTAATTAGTGATTGGCTATGGGACCTTACAGCAGCCCCTCTGGCATTTGGCAGAACCCACAGATTGGGTGCCCCCCCGCTGCAAAACAACCCCCCCCACCGACCGCACGCTTACACGTGTGCACTTTTTTCCGGCACGTCCGGGAGAGATGCGGTAAGCAGAGCAAGTGCGGGGAGTGGGTCTGGGCCCCACCGAGTTTTTTTTTTTTTTTTCGGTACAACCCAACCCTGGGTACAACTGCCGTTAGTTTCGGAAACTCTACTATAGTTTATATAAACAAGCTGCTGTGTAGCCATGGGGACAGCCATTCAAGCTGAAGAGGGAGTAATCGGAACAAGATACACAGAAGATGACATAAGCTCTGTAGTATACAATGGGATTCATCAGAACGTGTCTATTGTGTATCCTGAGTTTAAATAGCTGCCCCCATGGCTACACAGCAGCTTGTTTATATAAACTATAGTAGTGTTTTAAATGACTATATCAATTTTACCTGTTATATATATAGTCAGAAAAGATCCATTACTATTAATGTATTATGTATAGATTTTACCTAGATAAGCCTTTATGGCTGTCTATATAGACAATTCTGTTTGTGCAGCTCATCTTGAGATAATATGCTACCTTATTACTACTTATATATGGCAGCTGCATCTCCTTCAACCACCCCACTGGCTTGTGCCAGGAGGCTATAAAATATAATTGGGGAATTAGATGCTATCTCTGCTGTATATCCCTGAGCATTTTAAATTGCAAAAGAAAAGGCTGGCATTCAATGATGTCCCCAGGGAGTGGATAATAATGATATTTGTTATTGACTATTCTTGAATGAATCATGGCAATATTACAGCCTGTTTAGGATATGCTTAAGCAATGGGGGGGGTGCACTTTGATATGTTTTGTAATAGCCAGTACCTTTGCCGATATTATCAATGAATATTGGCTAATATTTATAAAAAGACATGATGAGGGAAGCCACAATTACTTCCCTTTTGTATGAGAGAGCACTTAAAGCAGTGTGCAAAATTAGATTACACAGTCATGAAAGATCCCAATTGTGGTTTTTGTTTTTTTTTTTGCACGTAACACGATTATTTATTTTTTTTAGCTTTGTGTCAGAATGGGGGAGGGTGTCTCTTTCCATTTAAGCAATGAGTCCTTTTGTGGGGCCACCAGTTTGTGAATTCTCTTAGCTTTGTTTATAGAATACTAATTTTATTGTACAGTCTCTTGGCTCCTTTTGCAAACAAGGATTTCCACATGTGCATAATCTCTCTCTTCGTACTTTAGGGATTTGTCGAATCAAATTCTCTCCATAATATCTAATGCTTTCGCTCTAGTGCTTTGGAATAACCATGACAATTTCATGCACCCGAAACTACATTGATTTGAAAAATGTATGCAGAATAGCATGTAGTTGCCAGTATTTAAATTGGATAAACTGGTTCCTTTCACTGTAATTATTCCCTTTGATTGGCTGTGTGTTTACGTATCTTAAAAACTGATGGTAAACTCCCCTGCCACCTAATACTGAATTGAATAGGAAACTCCTGGAAGCAGCAGTACAAAGAATTATCTAACACGCTCTATTATTGCAATAAGACATAACTAGTGCACTACCACTAACTCAGTCTTGTCAACCACAATGCCTATTGCACATGCACATGGGAAGGATTTAGGCATTTTGAAAGTGCTAGTATATGTGCTGGCACTTTTAATCTGTTGCCCATTGTTTTAATTAAGAAATATCTATGGTTTCTATTATTTCTTGCACTAAAAAAGAAAATGAAACCAGTTTCACTTTAGCACATCCTGTCACTTCTTGGTCCTGTACAGTATAGCGTGGGCTGGTAAAACCTGTCCCCTGAAAAGCCCCTGACAATGAGCAGCTCAAAGGCTGCTGCTTGGAGAAGAAAGGGGTGTGTTTGTTTAAATGTAGGAGCTCTGAACAAATTGCCCCCCCCCTTATAAAGGTAAGCAGGGCAGAAGTTCAGTTAAATAAACAAAATACTTTTAGATGAATGGGAAAAACATAGTAAAATATGGGTGTCTATCATTTAATCATTTTGGCCCACAACCCTCCCTTGTGTGGCCCCCACATGAAAGTCTGCCTGCTGTGACTGTACTCAGCCTGCCCTATGCTCCCTGTGTGCCATACTTTGCCTGCTTTATGCTCCCTGTGTGTGCCATACTCTACCTGCCCTATGGTCCCTGTGTGTGCCATACTCTGCGTGCCCTATGCTCCTTGTGTGTATCATACTCTGCCTGCCCTATGCTCCCTGTGTGTGCCATACTCTGCCTGCCCTATGCTCCCTGTGTGTGCCATACTCTGCCTGCCCTATGTTCCCTGTGTGTGCCATACTCTGCCTGCCCTATGCTCCCTGTGTGTGCCATACTCTGCCTGCCCTATGCTCCCTGTGTGTGCCATACTCTGCCTGCCCTATGCTCCCTGTGTGTGCGCCATACTCTGCTTGCCCTATGCTCCCTGTGTGTGCCATACTCTACCTGCCCTATGCTCCCTGTGTGTGCCATACTCTGCTTGCCCTATGCTCCCTATGTGCCATACTTTGCCTGCCCTATGCTCCCTGTGTGTGCCATTAGTAAAGGAACTAAGAAGGGATGGGCCCGGGTGCAGGCCGTGCAGCCTGGCCCCCACCCCCCCCGGCGCAGTTTTCTGTGTGCCTCCGCCATCGTCCAGAGGGCCCCACTGATTTTCATTGTCCCTCCACCACGAAGGCCAGGAAAATTCCCGCCCTTGCTACAACAGACGTTGTACAGCACTGATTTAAAGAATAAGCAGAATGCATTTTTAACACCAGTCCTATTTATAAGTGCTGATTTTTATTTTTAAAGGTGCTTTAGCTGTATCTTGTCCCTTTAACAGTAGGTTGCATCTGATATGATTTTATAGTAATGCAGGAAATGAACCATGATGACATATGAGTCCATGATCAGATTACTGTATGAGTCAACACATAGACATGTGACAACATTTGGGTGATAGGTGTGCTCCTATTGCTTGCATGCTGGCTTTGAGGGGAATGTCATTACATACTCTCATTAACAGGAAATTGGAAAAACCTGGAGAAACAATGTTGGCACAACAAAAAAAAACAACTAATAACCATAGTGCAATATTGATCCCTATTTCAAAGCGTTAACGGCAGACTATGAAACTGAATTTGGCCATTTCAAAAATATTAGTTATTGTGGCCATTTGGGTTAAGTGGTTACAGTAGAAAACATTTCACTGGCGAAGCCATCATTGCAACTGTTTATTACTTGTACTAGACTAGTAAAAGCTAATTTTCCTTTGGTTGTTATGGGTTACCACACTAGGGCAAACTATGCTCATTGTCCACAGAGCACATAGGCGCAAGAAATGACGATGCTATAAACTAGAGTTGCCAGGTTTATTTTCCTATAGTTTTTTTAGCCTCCTGTGTATGTAGGTATAGGTTTAATGTAGATTTAGTTTTTCCATGTAAATGATATGGAATGTAATAAGTTCATTAGCAGGTATGCGGGCTTCAAATAAAATTTTTTAACTAGTAATTACCTTCTTTTGTCAATTATAAGGATTTACCGGTACTCAGGATCTCGGTTGTCATCCTATTATGTTATAAGGCTGCATGCTCAGTAATTGTTTCCTTGGTATGGAGCCTTATAATAATCAGCATGTTTCCATTATTCTCATTTTTTTCCTCTTATACATTTTTAGTACAACTTTGAGTTATTATGCCATGCAGCATCTGTCCCAGTGAGCATACTATCTAATTCCCATGCAATGCGTCAGTTTAATCAGAATTCAGATAATCTCTCTGTATATAAGAACTCCTGTTTTATGTTATCACAGATATTGGATACATTATCCATAATTCTTGGTATCTGGGGGTTTCTGGATAATGGATCTTTCCATAATTTGGATCTTCATACCCTAAGTCTACTAGAAAATTATTATCATTAAATAAACCCAATAATCTGGTTTTAATTCATGCTTCTAGTATGCATGAATTATATCTTAGTTTGGATAAAGCACAATGTACTATGTTATTATTACAGAGAAAAAGGCAATCACTTTAAAAATGTTGAATTGTTTGGATAAAATTTGTTCTATGGGAGATGGCCTTTCCGTAAATCTGAGCTTTCTGGATAATGTTTTTTTTCCGGATAATGGATCCCATACAGTATGATTATGGGGTATGAGTGTAGCTTAAGTCATGAAAGAACTTTGCAACTTTGTGTTGGATTTTGAGCTTTTTTTAGGATGGGAATGTGACCCCCTGTCCTATAAAGGTATGTAACCTCACAAGTTTGTGCATGTTGCCGCATACATGGCAAGGGTATTATTACCGTCAGCCTGTAGCATTCTTATAGTTTTTGTATTACCTGATTCCCAATAATTTTTTTGATTGCAATCAAAGATATTTAAGTCCACACATTTAATATCAGCTTCAAATAATATGTTTTTAAAAATTAGCCTATGTTCATGGTGCAAAATATTAAGTGCATATTTTCTGTGCTTCATTGCATGGACCTTTTTTAAAATAATGCGTAGGTGTCCGTTTTCACAGATTGATTGGTTTTAAAACTCTTATAATATTATGCTGTATATGGTCGTAACTAGATTTCTCGCTAATAACTAAGTGAATTAAAGGGTTTGTTTTGATATTTAACCCAATGAATATGGCAATTATGGCTAGGGAACTCTGATCGGGCTGCACTGATCTGCAGTGCTTTGCATCAACTAGAACAGGCTCAGAGCATCATTATTGTAACAATAAATTATTTAGCAGAAATGGCAAAGTTTCCTGAGGAACAACCATTGGTGTCATAGACTAGCATGTAATAAATGGCGCAAAGTTTGCTCTGATTTTATAAACCCAGGGTCAGCAATTAGTAGCATTTACTAGTTTGCTAACATTAGTTGCTATGGGTTACTAGGCTTTCTGTTGGCAGCCCTGTGATACAGTCTCAGGACCTAATGCTTACTGATGTCTTTGGTTGCTTTTTAAAGCTTGGGATGGTTTTCAAATAGTTGAAATTTCCCAAACTGACCCAACATCTACTCGTGTGTGGGGCCAAAAAACAAAATAATTTCTCACTATTTTGTTAAAAACCACTCCAGCAAAATTCCTGCTGACTTTTTTAACTTATTAATAAATACATTTTCATGAAAAAATTTCATGGTGCGGGAACAGACTCGATAAAATTGTAAACAAAATCCAAATTTTTCAGTTTATTGCTCGAAAACCACAAAATCTTTGGGTTATTGTATGAAACCCAGCATAGATCACAATAACTTCCAATTGCTAACAGAACATTTGCCATTGACTTCTACACGATATCGGCAGGTATGAGATGGAGTACTTTTTATTCTGGCTTGTAAGACCATCGGAGTTTAATATATCACAAAAAATTCTCCGAAAAAATTGTGCTTTCCCCTTTAAAAGTCTGACCAGAAAAAAAACGATCTTTAGTAAATAACGCGCACCTGTTGATTGAATCTGCAGACAGACTCGTTATCCATTTATTCAGGCAACCGGAAAAATTTAAGATGTTGGTCCGCTGTTTGTTTTACCAAACTGGCAACACAAATTAATGGTTTATTTTCCATTAATTTTTACCTTAATACATAGTAACTTATGAGCAGGTACAAATATATATATATATATATATATATATATATATATATATATATATATATATATATATATATATATATATATATATATACATACACTGCATGTTGTAAGTTATAAAACAGTAAAGGTAAAGGCAACAAATTTGGGTGTGCAATCAGAACAGTGTTCATTTACTGACATCCCTGATTGTGCGAACACCACTTAACTAACAGTATCTGTTGGCCAGTGAGATTGTGATTGCAAAGAAAAGACAGAAACTAAACTGTCAGTAAATGTACTAAATAAAAATTACATAAGTGAAATAATAATTTAGTAGGGCTTTTGGTCATAAAGTTAAATAGTCACACAGATGACTGACATTAACATGATTTATTTGAGTCTTGGAAAAGGGAAAAATAAAAAAATACAGTTACTATTACACATGTTGTCAAGCTCATCAGATTAGCTTGTCACACTTGGAGCAGTTTTCTAAATTGCTGAAGGAATTTTACCCTTCTGACTAGTATAGGAAATAATTCTGTAATTTGTGTGGAAATATGTTCAGGCAATTAATATAAGTGTTACAATCTAGTATTCTGTATCACTAGTACTTTGCTTGACACCAATGCTGCAAATCTGGATGCCATATTGCTGCTACTTTATAATTATTACTGCAAATTGTCCAATATTGAATTACTGTTTCCCTCAACATCTAGAAGCAATTATCGTTCACTGAAGGGAATGGTTATTATAATGGTATACTGATTTATGTTAATACTATTTTTATGATATGCGATATATCTGTGTGGACTGCCACAAGATTTTTGTTTCCTTCAATGAAATATTTCCATACTTTGCATTTGGAACACTTCTGAGGCTGTTTTTAGTCACTGTAGGAAAATATAGGCACCTGCTGCGTTTGCTTAGCTCTGGACTTTGAACTTAAGAGGAGATTTATTTAAGGGAGAGATATGCTATTAAGGAGAATATCTGATTTACGTTAGCCAATGAGGACTGCCCTTATAATCAACAGTACTGGTGCTGGGCAAATGTTGTTTTCATTTTTATAGGGTGTGTCTTCCTAGTGTTTATCAAGATTATATTTAATGTCATTGGACTGTTAAAGGACTGTTATGTTGGCTAATACAGGGTGTGCAAGTATTTAAAAAATACTGACTTCTTCATTTAAAATATCTATGCTGGTATAGTTGTAGTGTTAACGTGAAAAAGGCATATTTGGCTACCATGGTTCTCCACGAGAGGTCCATACTGATTATGCCTGTGTGCTAAAGCTAGGCCCTCTGTGCTTCTTGGCTACAATCTATTTACTGACCGACGTATAAGCGGGTATCTGCTCAACTGCGTGTCTGTTTCTGGAGCTTCTGCACTGGCTCTGGTGCAGACTCACAGAGTTGATTTCCATGCAGCAATGCATATTTGTATATTTTGGAGCCGTGACTTCAAGTGCAGATTTAGAAGATTGTAGCTTTGAGCGGAGGGGCTCTTTCTCAGCCTGTGCTTATACGCAGCGTGAAGAACAGCTGTCTAGCACTAGCCTTACCTGGGTGAGAGCTTTTGCTACATTGTATCAAAAGCCAGAATCAGCAGTGCTTAAAGGAGAAGGAAAGGCTAAAATTAAGTAAGCTTTATCAGAAAGGTCTATATAAATACACTAGTAACCCCTCAAAGTAATGCTGCTTTGAGTCCTCTGTCAAATGAAACACAGCATTTCTTTCCTTTTATTGTGTATACATGGGCTTCTGTATCAGACTTCCTGTTTTCAGCATAAACCTCCAGGGCAGGGCTTGAGCATGCTCCGTTTGCTCCTCTCCCCCTCCCTCCTCCCATCCCTGCTGTAATCTGAGCTCAGAGCTGTTAGTGAGCAGGAAGAGACTCAGGCAGGAAGTGATGTCACACCAAGCTTATTTGGCAGCTTCTATCCTAAACAAACAGAGACAGTGTCTAGAGCTGTTTACTCGGGTATGGTTAAGCATTCTGCAGAATAAATATAGTGTTCTAGCTTGCACTATTGTGGCTAATCTGTTGACAATAAACTGTCTTGGAGCTTTCCTTCTCCTTTAAAAGGGATAAACAAATAGGCTTTATAGCTTTTCTATATGGATGCAGGACACATTTAGTAATGACATTAACTTATAAGGTGCCCATACTTATTGTAATGGTACACTTGTCAAGACAGCTATACAGACTTTGTGGTAACATGCAAGTGCTATGATTGAAACTCTTCTTGCATTTTTTTATTGCTGTTTGGCACAGCTTGTTCTGCAGTATGTAATAGCCGTGTATATCTCCATAACCAACGTGGCTCCACTATTAAAATCTGCAACTTCCAAAGTTATGCAATTAGCACACTTATCAAACTGTGATTTGTGTCGAGCACCAACATATCCCTTCCTTTTATCATATGTATATAAAATGTGATAATGAATTTAATGTCCCCTCTCTCTGTTCTTTGTTTTTGTCAGTTGAATTTGTTGTGAGGACACTGAGCTACAGACATAGACAATGCTGATAATTTACTGATAACTGTCTCTACAAGTGTTTTAGCAGAGGCAATTCTCAGTATTGTCTATGGCAGGATATTTTTTGGCGTTCAGTAGCTGTGACAAGTAGCTGCTACTAGTAGCAGTGTGTGTCAAAATCAAAATTAATAATCAACTTTAGAATTGTAACTAAAACATTTTGATAAAGGTAATATGCAGTGCTTAGAAAGTTGAACTATAGAAGATTTTAAAAGTATTATCAAAAGAATGTGATTTGCTGTTTGTTTGATTGCTTAGTATGTTATATGCACATTTACCCAGCCAAATAACCGCATAAAACTTGCTGGTGCAGTATAGATAAACATATATGATGTGCTGCTTTATTATAATCATTCAGGTATGTATTTTATTTATAAATTAGCCTTTATAAACTTGTACTTTTCATACCATAGTTATACCTGATGACTTAATAATCTCCATAACAATAGTTTATTGAAATAAAACACCAATTTGATTCTGCCTCAGTCATTTAGCTTGGATTTCAATAAAGTAACTACACAATGAGCAAATTACCATGCATCAACCATCTACATCAAGCTTAATAGACTTGCTAGTTAATATAACTATTAAAGATTCTGTTGGAACTAAAGTGAACTTATAAATCCTGTACAACTATCCAATGTTAAAGAGGTTTAGAATTGCTATTATTGCTATTCTGGTCTAAATATTTTGAATCCAATATATTGGAATAAGTGTTTGGCCAGCGATTACATTACTGTTTGCATTGGGTTTATCTGTACACTGTGTTGGAACTCTTATTGGGCAGTTTTGCATGCCAAATTGACACAGAACCGCCTGGTCATTCAGCGTCTGGACAATAACTGTGGACAATGTTAGACCCTTTTATGATGGCTCATTGTTAATCTGTAACATTATATCACACTTACTCCATTCAGGTTTATAGGAACTGGAACACAGGAACTGTGTACACCGAGCATATACTTTTAATAATAGTTGCGTTTATACTTCTGAATGGCCGATGGCATTATTGTCAAACTACAGCAACTGAAAACAAATTAAAACATTGATGATTTCAGAAAAGCACCGTAAAGTGTTTTCATTAGACACAAATTTGGCCCTATTTGTTTGAGAGAATGAAAGGAATATGGAAGGCACCACTCCTATATGTAAATACAAATACAGATTGCTTTGTGCAGGACAAGCAATCTGCTCATACTAAACTCTGGAAAATTAATGGAATGTAACCGCTACTTAAAGACTAATTTAGTTCCCCTTTAATGTTTTGAAATGTAGTAGGTTAAGACCATAGTGATACTCAGTTAGCTAACACATTTATCTCTAATTAATGTTCAAGCTGTAAACCTATCATGCAGGAGAATAGTTGGCACTGGTGTTATTGTTGGCAGTTAGGGATCTAACAACTGAAGAGCAAAGCCAGTTCTAAAGTAACCACTTTGGTTTGTCTGTGTGAGCAAGCGTTTTATTGTGGGATTGCCCTATGTGAGTCTGGCATAGATTCAGACTTCAAGAGAGAACATTTTACGCTGTCTGCTTCTGTTTGCATGTAAGCAGAATGCTGGGTACAGATTCAATTACTGGGCAACACTTGCTCAAATACAGTCAGAAACAATTAGTTTACCCATTGACTGTATCCAGTGATACTTCCAGATCTGTTTTGGTAGAAGACAAAAACCTATTGTCTGTGGCCATGAAAGCGTAGTTCTTTATTTTCGTCTCAATAGACGAGACCTAGGGTGATATGTTGATAGTAAGTCCCTTCTCTCTATGTTTGTGCTTATGTATATGGTTGGGATTTGCCATATTGCTTGACCTGAGGGAACTACTACTTGACACTGCTGTAGATGACAGTGCTCTGTAGGATCAGTCAAATAAATTGGCAGTTAGTAAAATGGAGTGGACAGGCAGAACATTTCTCAGCATATCTATATGTATAACTATAGATACATATATGCTGAGAAGTGTTCTGCATGTCCACTGTGAACTTTTACATTTTAC